>KI915042.1:15068109-15182198 GCA_000473445.2 Anopheles farauti
GGATGAAGCACTGGCTTTCGCATCAACATCTGTGGCAACGAATGAGGACGTTATCCTCTACATTATTAACATTCCTACCTTTGGAGATACTATTTACAACAACTTGCGTGTGGAACCAATAATAAGCAATCACGAGAGAATCTCCATTCCCGGTAGCTTGTATCTTCGCAACAATACTTCGCTTTTCTTGCAAACAAACCCTTGCCCTATGGTTGGAAATCTCACTATCTGTAAAACCACAGATGTCAAAGACATTTCGGAAGATAAATGCATCGCTAATGTTTTGAATGGAAAAAACGGTACCTGTTTGTATGAAACAGTACGAAACCACATACCATTAACTGGAATGGGCGAAGGCACCGTTCTCTTGAACAGCGTCAACGGAACATTGAAAAACTCCTGTGGAGTTACGGATCGTCCGTTAACAGGTTCTTACATCATCCTATTTGAAAACTGCTCGATTACATTCCAAAACATTACGTACACCAACAAAATCGAGAAACGAGTAGAACAACCGTTCTTCGCTGCATCATCCGATCTTGCGATTCTCCGACTCGACACATTCCAAAGAATTACCATAGACGACATTCATCATCTGCATTTATCGAATCTGAAAAAGCTTTCCTACCTAGAGGATCATGCTACGATAACCAAATGGTTCGCAAAAAGTAGTATTCTACTGATCAGCATTGGAGCAATCATAATCATCTCAAAAAAATGTTTAAACAGATCCAGAAAGACCAGAATCGAAGTCAAAGAGGACACGGTCCATTTTCACATTCCACCAACATTAGGCGATATCTACCGAAGCAATTGAACCAGGAGGTTCCCAACTCTCAGAGGGGGAGTAGTTACCGTACGACAACCAGCAATCCGCAATCATACGGCACGAAGGGCTCATCAGCAATCTTAATGATAACAAACGCGCCTTCCCACGCTCATCGAAGTAAACACCGGAGAAATGCTGAGTTGACAACGACCACTACGATCATCCGCAACGACCACCGGCGACGATCAGCGGAGATAGAAGTTGACGTGAGAAGAATCATCATTTAATAAAATCAGTTCTGTTCTGACCAGCGATCAAGACGCAAGTCGTTTTTTAAAAAGTGCGATCCGAACGAAAATCGGTAACTTGCATAATATATCGAATAATAGTTTTCATAATAATTAAGAATGGTTAATGATTTCTTTTTAATCTCTGCAAGAAAAATATCCATACAAGAAAAGATCCAACTGCTACAAACTATCGTCAGCTCTCGAACAGTTTAAACAACTTTTGCTCGTCTCCTATTAAACACTTTTAGCACGAATTAAATCCACTTCTCCGAGAAACGTCAGACAAAAAGGAGAGGAGAAATAAACGGGATGCAAAAAACTCCCCACACCACAGTCTACCCTCTCATTTGTGTTTTGTTTGCATTCGTTATATTTCCAAATGAACAAACAATTCCCGTCGTCTTCGCAGTGCGATCAGTGGCGCCGTCAGTGTGCGCGCTGCAAAATCTTACGCAAAATCGTCTTCCGGCGGAGCGTCGAAGCGTCCCAAAACTCGCGTTTCGGCCGACGTGACAAAAAAAAAGAAGTGAACAAATAGACATCCGAAAACAGCAGCAGCTAAGCAAAGTACATAATCATTTGCGCAACTTCCAAATATCATCATGTCTGCATGAGTACACGCGAGGTACACGCGCGTACACAGACGAAACGGACCGAAATGGGAACTGGAAGCATCAGTTCCCCAAACGCAACCCCGAAAAATGCAGCACACTACTAACAAACAATCATACAAGCGGGCGGGCGACCTGCTTGTCGACAGTTCAAAATAAACAAAGTTTTTAATTAAATTCCAAAGCGCAAAACTTTACTACCCCTCGCACCGCGTAAGGACATGACAATCTTCGGGCCGGGAACTCGTCGCGATGGAATGGGATAAAAATTGGCAAAAGCACAAAAATCTTCGCTTAACTAACCTCACCGACGATGGGCCCCCCTTGGGTGATGGGTGGCTGGGGGCGGTGAAGATCATACCCCGTTGATGTCAAGACAGCATTTTAGCTACAAAGTTTCGTCCTTTCGCTCGTAACCTCATTCCCGGAATCTTTATAGGCTTTGCTCTACTGGAGGCGGTGGAGCAGTTTTTTTCCTCTTCTACTCGCCTATTACCTTCTTGCAGAACTTTCAACCAATTTCTTTCGCATTTATTTTTCGCCGAACGATCCTTCCCAGCCGAACAAGCGCTCGGCTCTGCTGAGAATGGTAATTAAATTTATAAAAAATATAAAATTTTAATGCTCATTTTCTTTCACTTAAAACTGACCGCTAATGGTCGTGGTGATGGAACCGGCGACCCAGATTCCTGCGCTTCGTCCCCGCCTTTTCACTCGCCCAATTGGCGAAAAGAGCGAAACCGAGGGTGAAAGGTAGAAAAAACCGCAGCGCACTGGTTGCTTGGATTATATTTTTATCTTTCAACTCGCTGAAAACTTTCAACTCGCAGCAACCACTGACATTTGCTTTGTTTTTTTTCATAAGGAGAGAGTGAGTGAGAGGCATTACTTTCGGATGTTTGCGTGCGCATTTTTACCATTGCGATCATTGCCCTCCGATGCTTAACTGGGAGGACAGGGTGGGTAAGCCTTCCGGGAGTCTGTGGAACGTAATTTCCGGGCCAGACGCAAGGTTCGGGTCTGCCTTCCGGTTCTACACGCACACACATGCGGCGTTGAGCTCGCGTCGGGTAAAAATGAGCTGCCAAATCGTTTCGTTTACAACGACGGCTCCATCTCTTTTGGTGTGGAAAAGGAAGAGAATTTCGTATTTTTCGGTCCGGTGTTTTAATCTCCGCAAACAAGAGGCTCATTCTCAGGGTGGTGAACGGTAGATTCGCCTGGGGTCGGTGGTCACCAAAACCAACCAAAACCGGTGTAAAACTCGCGTTGGAAAGCGTTGGCGAGTATTATCAGTTCAGGACGCCAAACCAGCTCGGGGAATGGTGTTTAATTCGGTAGATGTGCCTTTTAACAGGTTATGTGAGTCATCCACAATGATAAGCGTAATTAGTGAATTTAAATTTGAATTGTGCAGGAGTTTATAATTTTTATTCAAGCTTATCTCAGCCAGCTTTCGTTGCGCTGAACGCAATAATTTTCTTACGACAGAGATATAATTTTATTAAACCACAAAATCAGTACAATTTGTGCGTTTTGTGAAACAAATTAAAATGTTTTACTTTTGTAATAAGACTAACTCTTTTTTGTCTACTTTTACTCAAGTTCAAATCGCCACTTCCATGTATCTTTGGCAACAACACAGTATTTGGCAGTCAAACATTAAAAGGCTAGAATTAGTTTTTGAATTTTTCACTTACAACTTTTTAATTTATTTTCTTATTCACACGATTTTACTTGATTCTGATTAAAATGATTTATAATTATTAAGACCCTGAAGCAACGATTTGTAGGATGTCATTTATTAATCATTTATGAATTAAGATTATTTCGATTATTAATTCAAATAAATGAATGTATCGAAACAAAAGGATTTTGTGAAAATCGTTGAAAATTAATCACTTCATAGGTATAAAGTTGAAAGAGTTTAGAATTTTTAAACTGGAATTTACGGTTTATATAAAAATTTAACTTACGTCTAAAACTGAAACAAAACATTTCATTTGAAAGTATGTAAATATTCTAGGAAAATGTTGAAAAATCAACATTATTGACTGCAGGCTCCCTGATCGTGTTCCAAGCAACCACAACGTCGTGCTTGGGTCCTCTAAAAGCTTATTAGCCCATGGTAATCCTCCCCCTCCCCTTCCACACTCACTATGGTCGTGAGGGAAGGTATACAACAAGAAGATGAAGCCATCACCATGAGTTGAGCCGGTGCTCCACGTGCATTCCCAGCGCCTTTTTTTCCACTTTAACGTACTATTTTTGCTGTGGTTTTATTTCACCATTTCACCATCCTCTCCCGGGTCCGCAGCTCATCTCCGCATCATTTCTCATTCGAAATTGCCACCGGGGCCATACCTACCCCATCATCGTAGGCATTGCCTCTCCCTTTCTCTCTCTCTCTCTCTCTCTCTCTCTCTCTCTCGCTCTCTCTCTCTTTCTCCCGCCTTTCTCCACAAAACACAGTGGAGATTTTGTTGGACAGGCAGAGGGACAAACGGAGAGTGGAATCCACTTTCCACTTTCCGCACCGTATAATGGGTTTCCACTTTGGTTGGAGCGCGCGTGGACTTTCCTTGCCCGGCGGCGAAAAGCGCTGGCCGAAGGAAAATGGATTTCCACGCGGAGAGCCCGGCACGACGACGACGACGACGAGGAGGATGATGATTATTATTATTATTATTACCAGCGCGATAATCGCTTCCAGGAAGCGGAACTTTGTCAACTTTGGATCGTATTCCGCGCCTCCGCCGGTTTGTCGTGGAGCGACGGCCTTGCCGTGCATCCTATGCGCTCCCGATACCGGTGCATCCCTGCTGGGTGACACAGAAACTTGCGCCCGGCATCAGACACCGTAAGGCAAAACCCGAAGCCCTCGTTCGTGAAGCACCGCAAGCAAAATCGCATGAAGAATGTAGTTAAGGCGGTGAAGTGATGGTGATTTGAATAAATACTGCATTAGCGTCAACCCAACCCGCGGGAAGGCGGTTCCAATGGGTGGGCCAATGGGTGGTTAGGTCGGCCACTCTCTTTAGGGCACGGATTTTTGATGCGTGCATTTGCTTGGCGTAAGGCGTATGGATGATGTGAATGGAAGGCGCTTCTCACTACAATCTGCGTACAAATAAGTCAATTACTGCGCTGGAAATGGAAAGCAATGTGTTCTACGGAAAGCTTGCGAAGATGCAACCGGCGTATTAATTATGCTGAGTGTTGTTCATAATCTAATACTTTATCATACTTTCCTTGCCTTTCTGCATTGCATGATAACATTTCTTGGATGAAAAATTACACTGCAGAAAATGCACGAATCGACAAAACTTATGCTTGTTTTAAAAGAAAATAAACGTAGCATGCTTCGATATTTGGGATCTACATATGTTGCCCTTGAATATGAGAATATTTTTCCTCAGTTTTTGTTATCACTTCTCGATTATATTGGATATATTGGATTGGATTGTATATTGGATATATATTGTTAAAAAAGTAGTGGAAAAATCAAATCCACTATTTTAAATCGTGACTTCACGAAACCCCTGTAATATTGATATTTTTCTCTTATATTTGATTTTATATTTTCGTTTAGAATGGTAAATTTATAAGAGATTAAATATAAAATTAATACTTATTTTCAATCATACATTTCAAGCATTCATTTAGAACACTTCTAACAGAAATAATACACCATTAATAATAATTCAAATACACCATTCCCTTTAAGGACTTATGAATACATAATAGCAACGCAAACGGATCAACATTAGCATTTCTTGCTTCGCACACAAATTGGTTCTTAGTAAAAGAAATTTGCGGACTCCCAGACGTGGAGGTCATTTATGTTTCTTTTTTCACCCAATTCTGTTGCTAAGAACTGATTACAATAAAAGACCGACGCAACAAAATAGATCGTTCTAGGAATTTGAAACAATTAAATGTGATTTCGTCCTTCAACGAACGACGAAAATCGGTAGATTCCTGAAATCTACAATATGGTTGAGGCATTTTTATTGCTCGTAGGTTTCCTCTGATTACAAGGGCAATTTAAAAAAAGAATTTAAAATTTGAAAAAAAATGCTCACACATGCGTAAATTAATCATCTTCATTAAAATGTATTAGGTTTTTGAAGATAATCCTAACTCACAGCAGTCTCATACTTTCATATTAAGTTATTTTTAAATGCGTGACGGTTTATAAAACGATTTTATTTTTTTTAATAAAAATAGATCATAAAAAAACAGATACATATTGGGATGTAATTTTCCCAAAAGTGCTAAGAATTGGCTTCGTCGTGTGAAACCTCATCAGTCAGTCAAAGTCAAATCACATCACTGCTAGTTTTTATTATACCTACTTGCCATATATAAACTGCACTTAACAGAACAAATTATAATGAATGCACTACATAATTTAAATACTACTCCACATGCGTGCATCGCTCAGCCGCTGTTACACATTATGAACTTTAATTATAAACTGCCACATAATGGCAAACTGCAGCATAGCAGCGTCATAAATTAAACCACCGAAACGTTCCCGGTAAATCAAGCCTATTTGGTGCCAAAACTACACCAAAGCAAACGCACCGATCGTAAAACAGCCCGTTAAACGTTCCATTTTATAGGCGCACATTACCTCAAACCGGTTGAGCATCGATAGATGTTTGTTTTTTGGAAAGATTCAATTAAGATTTCCCATCGGATAAAGACACGTCACACGCTTTGTCACGCGCTTAATCGATGCGTTAAAAACATAACATTTTCGTAGAGTGTTTAACCTTTTGCGGCACAGCGTTTGTGCCATTCTTCACCGGAACAAAGCGGCAAAGTTGATGGTGGGAAATGCGCTCGACCTACTGCAGACGAATGGTTGCATCTAGCCCTGCGGTTGCTAGAGTCAGCGAGCCACCAAAGCAAGCCATTCGGTCAACGTGAGGTGCTTCACGGTTCACACTCCCGGGAGAGTGTGGCCATAAATTATCGCGTTTGCAATTCATGGGAAAACAAAGCACTCGCTCGCTGGTTTGGGGTTTCCGTTAGGTGCACATGCACGTGTATTTCTCCATTCCTGGATCATGAAACCGGAAATAAGTCACCTTCAAATGGCCACCTTACACCGAAGCGTCATATGAACACATCGGGACGGTGCAGGAATAGTCGCCTTTTATTTTTCATCTGATAACTTCCCAACAGGGCACCGAATGTGTCTCGCATGCAATTTAAATATTTTCCGCCACAAAGCACGTCCCAACAAGGCGAAAATTATGTATCGTTAATTAGCTGTTGGTTGCGATGAAAGTTGCGAACCGTTTTTCCATGCGTTTTTGCATGGCATGGTAATTCATGCATCTGAACGAATGCTAATTTATGGTTGACTGCAAATTACTATTTATGTGACGAGCTAGAAGTTAACATTTCGGTTTACCAAGTCGTTACATTCAATGAATCCGATTCGTAGTCGTTTTGTCAGCAATTTATGCTTCTGAAAAATGGCGAGTCACAAGCACGGCCTGCTGATTTTAACGTCAACGGGTGAGAGCTTTCAATGGGTGTGTTTTTAACACCAAAAAGACGTCCATCGTATACAGTGCAGTAATTAATTATAAGACCACCTGTATTTTGGAGAATAAAACGAAAATTTTAAAAGATTGTGAAAAGTTGGTTTGCACAAACATTTTTTTGTAACGTAAATAATACTTATTACATTCAAAATTCGTTCAAAAATGATACCTGGTTTGAATCATCTTTTCGGATGCAAATTCTTTTTATCGATCGTACTTCGTATGTTTTTCAACATACGAATGGTTTTATACTCAATTGTTTAAACATTTGTTGTCACTTGACTTTGTCTTATTTGTATTTTAAATTTTCTCATAGGACAGGATATCGATCTATCCCAACCTGAAAGTCATCCATATCTATCGAAAAATAAAAGCGTGCAGTTGATCTTATGATATTTCATAAAATGATATGTTCCAAATTTGGCTTGTGATTTATACCACATTAAAAAAGGTTTAAATATTTTGATACCACTCTTCTAAGAATGATTTTTACCAACTCTAAATTGTCTAAATACGTCTCAAGAGGGATACATTATTTTTGAATGTTTTTGTTTCCTTCACTTTGTACACTTCTCTTGATAGATAAATAATTCATAGAACCGTCCTGCATCTAACCATAATTACATATTAATTTATTTCATTTGAACAGACGCCCGTAAAAACGACTTCAACACCTTTTGCACTCACTCCAAAAATAGAACCGAGTCGTGCTACCGAATTGATCCCGCGCAACTGCAAAAAAGCCAATGAATACTGCCAGTCCAAACACACATTACCCGCGATCGTACGCTGGCAAAAAAAAACCCTCGGAAAGCATATTCTGCACGCGCACTTACTTTATGAATCATGCAGGCACGCGTGACGATGAGAATGCTGATGATGCATGGGACCGGTGGTGACCAGCAAATGGGAAAAGTTTTTGACTTTTCAAATTAATTAATTTGTTGGCTGGCCCCGTTGCACGGCCGGGTCGGGTTGTGGCACGTACGTTCCAATGTGCCAATGTGAACTTCCGTTCGTACATTAGAAGGAAAGGTTTTTTGTTCCGCCCATTAGCCGATATGCAGATAATGAAGGCAGTCAAAGGCCTCTGAAAGGATTCCGTTTTTTATTTTGGTTTCATTTTGACAACGACCACGTTTTAATGGTTAATAAAGAATATTATCGGGATTGGATTTTATAGCATCGTTTTTAGCAGGAACATTATATGTCAATATAATATTGCAAAACGACTCCAAACGATACAGATGGAAGTTGTGATAGTGCAAAAATGGTAAAAATATTTTAATGCTTGAATTCTTCTAAATAAAAATACAGCAATTTGACTTATTGATTTGAAGATTAAGTAAATCCTGCGTATTTACGTATTGAAACTCGTTTCTGTGGAAATGGCAGGAGTAACAAAAAAAACTATAAAATCCGATCACATTGTTACCGCATGTAATCCACCAGTTCGTAACTTTTTGAACGAATTTTCGGGAATAAAACCGATCCCTGTTCCTAAGATTCCGAGTATTCAGACGGATCCATTTCATTTTCCTTTCAAAACCCACGAACGTTCACCGTCATCAACGTCACTGGCAGCATTTTAACCCTATTGTTCTGCGTTTTAGCTGGGAATAAGTTCAAGAAGGAGAAAAAACACATCCCAAAATTTCCAAACCACTTTTTGGGACGCAAATAGATTACTAATTGCTATAAAATTTCCCACACGCGTGTTAGCCGCACCGCGTCCCGTTACCGACCACCGGATTGTGAAAAGTTTCAAACTTTGGACTATTTTTTTCAGCGAAAAAACGTGCCTACACAACATAAATCGTCGCCCAGGCCACCCGGGAGGTAATCTCTGTTTTATTTGTGAGGCAAATTTCTGCGCCTAATAAATCATTCAACCCCCCCCCCCCCCTCCCTCCCTCCCCGTGCAGAACGGGACGACAAACCACGTGGCCAAATACGGTTCATCCCGATCCCCGGGAAGCAACAAAAGCATTTGCATCGAAAAACTGAACCGACCGGTTCTCACCGGCCCCCGGGTTTTTGGTCCGTGCTGCAGGTCCGGCAATGTCCGAGGCATCGGAATGCTTTTTCACTTTGCAGGCGGCGCATTCCACCGCCGCAGCAGTAAGTGCAAACGCAGTGTGCCTCGCACGTAATCATAAATTATCATGCAACAACACCTTTTGCCGACAAATGGAATTTGTAGCAAATTAATGGGAGGCTACGGGGGTTGCTAGGGTTGCGGTGGGGAGTGTTGAAGCAGTTGGAATCTTTTTCTCTCTCTCTCTCTCTCTCTCTCTCTCTCTCTCTCTCTCTCTCTCTCTTGTTCTCTCTCTCACACAAAAGCGATCCAACCGCTTGGACATACTCACGCTGCGCCTACTTGGATGACGGAAATAGTTCGTTGGATGCTTTGCCTGCCCTAGCCTCTCGCACTTCCAAGCGAATAAGTGTCAATTCGTGCCATTTTCCTTCGTCAGCCGATGTTTGCGGTGCTCGTGACGTTCGGTGCAGTTCCGGAAATCCACAAATCCCTCCCGCCCCGAAGGCTTCACCACTAGCAGCAGGACAGCAAACGCAAGGACACGCACATAATTCCGTCGACGGGTACGGAAAACGCGTGAACAACGGGCCAAAGTTTATCTATTCGAAGCCTCCTGCCCCTGACTGTGCTGCCCTATTCTATACACACAAGGGTTAACGCAGCAACATTTCACCAAACCACCTCCCCACACGCTATCAGTGCTGACGCTGTTCCGTTCCCTGACAAACGATCCGTCCATAAATCAACCCCCGGTGGTCACAACAGCAACAACGATGCCATTCTACGGAGTTCCACCCGAACCATCATCAAATATGTTATGAACTCGGAAAGCGCACATGGTCCCTTTGCACCCTGATGATGCATTTCCATCAATTCCGAATGTGACACCTACACACAACCAGCCACCCCGCTTCTTCCGCCCCCACTGGTGAGATTCACTCAGGACGACGGCAACAAAGGGCCTTTTTCCGTGGTAGCCCATAAATACCGGAAATCCACCACGAACTGCAGGTGCAGCCGAGCGTTAACGCAAATAAACCACCGCCACCGGACCACGCGCTTTTGGTTTTTAAACTGACGCTTTCGAAATTACTATTAACATTCAATCGAATTACCGGAACTGTCACACACGGCACGATGCCGTGCTTGTATGGCATTTCTGTTAAATTGCGATAGACAAACAAACAAATTTTAACTTATTTCAATCCGGCTTCGGTGACTCGGAAAATGGATACGTGCGTGAGGAAGCTGGTTAATTCTGCCGAAACAGAATATCGCGAAGTTTTTATTTTTCATGTATTCTCAGAGTTATTCGACACTTTTACAGATATTTTCTGATTGAAGCTGCCATGAAGTTTTTTTAAAAGAGGTAAGGTTTTTTTTATCGCCTTTTAATTTTTTTCTGATTTTCCATTTATGTTTGAATTTCGGAGGAGCTTGTATCAATGTAATTATACAGAAGTTTACATACATATTTTACATATATATACATATTTTAATATGAACTATTCAATATCTGACAGCATTTTATATGAGAATTGTACGGTAAATTCACAAAATGTTTATAATTAGCAAGGGGTCTCTAACAAACATTAGACAGTCTATAGTGCAGGGATGAGAAACTCTGTAACAACCATCACATTTTATGACATTATTCAAACTTAATGAGTTATTGTAAATATGTTCAACGCTAAATCAAGGCTCTTACTACATTTTGCTAAAATGATACTATTAGTAAAAAATTAAAACAAACTATTCATAATATAGAAACAACGAAATTCCGCTCGTTTGATTGTACATAGAGCAAAATCTAAGATCGTTTCGCGTTTTACAGAGTGAGTAAGCATATTTTGTTCTAAAATTCAGCATTTTAAACTGAATCTGAATAGAATAAATATTTCTTTCTTATGTGTTCCAAATTTGTAATTCTAAATTATCAAAAAACTATACTTGATGGACTTAACGGTTATTTACTGAAAATCAAATCACCCGATTTCTCAACCATCAATTGGCATGTCCAGCGAAATAACCACCGTGCCGAACCGCGCTGTCATAACACGCTTAGTTTATTTACAAAAATTTTCAATTTCACTTGCACAGAAAGAAAAGCGATAGATTTTCACCAGCCGTGTGAATCATTTAAATCGCATCGAATTTAGGTTGTTTAACTCCACCAAAGCTACCCACCATCACACCCGCCAACATGCCGCAGCTGCGTCGATCGCATCGTAAATAGACTTTGTCCCCCCTACGAGAGACGTGTGAGTGCTGTGCTGCGTTCGGTGCGGTGCGTTGATAGTGCGCTGCAGCCAACACACATCCGAAGTCAGCGCACCACCACGTCAGCGCCCGGTGAGGGAACCGACCTCCCGTCCCTCCCGGGGTGGAAAAACGCGGATTAAATGATGGAGGAAAAGCTGAAGTATTCGTTCATGCGCGATCTGAACGATGGGCAGAGCGTGTGGAGCCGAAACGAAAAGCGCACCTGGTTCCTCACACTGCTGACGGGCACCTGCATGCTGTACTCGACCCGCACCACCATGCCGTTGCTCGTGCCAGCTGTGGCGGCGGAGCGCAAGTGGAGCAAAACCGACTCCGGGACCGTGCTCAGCTCGTTCTTCTGGGGCTACACGCTCACGCAGGTGCTCGGTGGCTATCTGAGCGATAAGTTCGGCGGCCAAAAGGTGATCCTGCTGGCGGCGATCGGTTGGTCGCTCATTACGTTCTGGATGCCGAACATCATCACTTCATCGACGCTGTTTGCGTCCTACTCGATCCCGTTCATCGTGACGGTTAGAATAATCAATGGTGCCTGCCAGGGAGTACACTTTCCCAGCATGATCAGCATCACTAGTCAAAATCTGAGCTCGTGCGAGCGGGCCAGCTTTTTCAGCATACTCACGTCCGGGTCCGCGCTCGGGACGCTACTGACGGGGATCGTCGGATCGTTCCTGTTGGACTACTTCGGCTGGCCGACCGCGTTCCGGGTGATCGGGTTCCTGGGCCTGTCGTGGACACTGTTCCTGCGCTACTACACGATGGCATCCGATCGAAGCAGGATCATCAACATTTCGATGCCGAGCCGGATGTACACGAAGCTCGGCACGCCGGAAACGGTGCCGTGGTTGCGACTGTTCGAGCGCAGTTCGTTCTGGGCCTGCGTGTTAGCACACGCCTGTGAGATGAACTGCTTCTTTGTGCTGCTGTCCTGGTTACCGACGTACTTTCACGAGAACTTTCCACACGCAAAGGTAAGCTGACCGTGCGTTTCAACAACGTTGCCATATTGTTGCTCATGTGCTGTTTTCGGTCCTCCGACAGGGTTGGGTCGTTAATATGATTCCTTGGTTGGCGCTACCACCGGTCACGTTCGCGGGAAAGTTACTCACAGAGCATCTGCTGGCGAAGCAGTGGACACTGACGCGCATCCGCAAGCTAGTCCAGAGCATATGCTTCCTTGGGCAAAACTGCGCCCTATTTGTTATGTGTCGAACGCAGGATTTTAATATGGCGCTCACCTGCATGTCAATTATTATAGGTAAGTGATGGGAAATGTTCCGCTTTGTTTGGGAAAAAGCACTTTTTAAAAACATGTACACACACTCCCTTTCTTGTAGGTCTTTCCGGGTTACACAACAATGCGGTCACGGTGAATCCGCAGGATCTCGCTCCGAGCCACTCAGGAAGCGTCTTCGGCCTAATGAACACGGTCGGTGCAATACCCGGCTTTCTTGGCGTGTACCTCGCCGGTCACATACTCGAACTAACGCAATCGTGGTCGGCCGTGTTTAGCACCGCGGCGGCCATCAACACCTTCGGATGGCTGATCTTTACCGTATTCGGGTCGGCCGAAACGATCGTCTAAACTTTTCACCATGGAAATTCTTTCTTTTCCGTGCTCTTTTTATATCTCCTCCTACACTTTCTTCACAAACTTCCCGCCCTTTTATCAAAGCAAATGTGTAACCATCCTGCTGATTCGAACCTGAGGACCGCGCAAGGTTCGCCTGACATTCCCCCGCAATTTGTCCTCCTTCACGTGGATAGATAGAGAGAGAGAAAGATATGGAGAAGGAGAAGGAGAGCTATTGGGTGAAGAAATCGTATCGTTTTCGACACTTACCAAATATTGACAATGCAGGTAGCTAATGCGCAATGTTAGATATTGTCGAAAAGTAACAAAAAACTATATGTAACTAATAAACAAAGAAACAAATCATCGATGTACCAAAACGCGGAAAATTACGGAGGGTGTTGTGATGTGTTGATCGTCGCTTCATGTTTCTTTATTACCAAAACACGCTTGGGATCGTTCCAGAAGGAGGAGGTTTCTCATCTACGACGGGTTTGTTTGAGAATATTAACATACCGAAATTGTAATTGCTACGTTATTTTTTCCAGGAGCTGAAGTATGCTTAGCCACCGAATTACTAGAATAATCGGCTTTGGCAAGTCCACCGTTTCCAAATAACTTATTTTTATCGCTCGCTTATGCCTGATCGATATATAATCCTGACAAAGACAAGATGTTTTGAAGGATAGAATGTAAAATTAAGGAAAACTTGGGCTTTTTAATCTACTTTGCTTGGCTGCTCCATAATTTACCAATAACTCTCCCATTTTTGGGAAAATTCCCTTACGTCAAATACGAATACAAAAGTGACATTTTCTAACAAAAATGTTAGTAACAGTGAACGAACTGTCTGATAAGCTTGAAACAAATATGATGTCCGGATTTTACATCGACCAATCTTTACTCAATCAAATCAGGAACGTAAAATTTTCTTTTTTATTTGAGTTCTGCGAGTAGACTTTTTTACAGTGTTTTTAGACACTTAAGAGTCTTTCGTTTCTTGCCTATGACTACCATTATAAATAATTGCTTGCGTTTGTGCATTTTGCCATTTCGTACAAATTTGTTGCACAAGTCCAGCTGTTTGAAATGTCTACTAACAAGGCCGAGACAACCTTTCGCAAATAATAGTGTTAAATCATTCCAACCTGTTTCAATTCCTCTCCTCAATCTCCTTTTTCGTGTGTGGTCTTCTCAATTCAGTCACTGATTTCTTTTTCTCGCTGAACATCTTGGCCTCCGTATTAAATATGCTGCTGTCATGGATACGGCACGAACACCTGATCGATGGATGTGATTGAAATAGTTCTCTTGTTAGAGTCCTTTTTGCAGCCGAATTGTGTGCGAAACTCGAGAAAATCTTCATTTCCATGTTACTGTTCTATTATAGTTCTTGAATATGGTTTTAAATTAATCACATCTAAAGCATAATCAAACTGAGATTATACTAGAGCACGCGGCCATAAGTTCTATAAAATAATTATCATAACCGTTAGGGAGGAGTATACAAATGTACAAACTACCGACCAATTCCGCCGATTTCGCGTCTATGTAAGACCATCCACCGGTGGTAACACTTCGTACATGGCATACTTCCACGTCCAGCGTCGAGCAAGAGCTTCAAACTTTGGCCTATCGTTCTCGTACATTCGACCCAACTCTGGTTCCATGCAAATCTGAGATGAGTAGTAAAATTTGCGCTTATTTCATGCTTCGCTCACGTTCAACACCAATAAAAGCTACCTACCTGTGTGAAAGGATCCGTCAGTAGACTCTGCACGGACAGCAGCAACTTGGAGATGGTCAGTGCCAGTGACCAATTGTGCTGAATGATGTCAATGCCCACGTCACCGTGTCGCGACACGTTCGGGTGGACGATTTTCGTGAGGAACCGCACCTGAGGGGGTAACATCGGGTACGAGCAGGGTATGACGATGTAGAGAAAGAATTTACCGCCCTCGTAAGGACTTCCAGCCGGGCCCAGAATTGACGCCTGCCAGTGGAACAGCTGGTTGTCGAGCGCAACCGCATCGATCCCTTCCGTCGCATCGAGATCCAGCGATCGGATGTCGTTCCGGAGCCGATTGGCTCGGATGTGATTGACGCGGCCACGCATCGGCGCCTTGTGAGCCATCTGTACCAGACACGTGCGACAGAAGCAAGAATTCATCAGCGCACCGTACATCTGTAATGAGCGAGATATTATCGGTTTTGCTGCGTGTCCTTTCCCCCAGCGTAACTTACGTGCAGCCAGTTAGGAATGGTCGATATCTGCTGAAATAGTGGCCACCGTTCCTTCGTGTACTTTTTCCACATTTGCTGCGGAATGTGTACCTCTAGTATTCGCTTCCACTGTTTGCACACTTCGCTCGCGTTCCACAGCGAAAGATCGTCCAGGTAGGAAAATATCGACAACAGCACCTCCACGGGTAATGCACAGATCTGCTGCTGCGATTCGTCTGTTTCACGCGGTTGAGAAAGCATTTCCAGATACTGATTCACGTTCCGCGGTGCCGCCGGGCGAGGTCTATCCAGGTGATCGTAATCGTCCGGATCACCATCGGATCGGTCCTTCGCTTCCGACCCGTTTTCCGGCGGTTCATCGTTACCGGAGTCCTCATCATCCGACACCTCCGTCACCAACCCTTCCGCCTCGTCCTGCGGGTGGTTGGGAAAGATAAACGAATGACACGTACCACACAGTGGCTCCTCGTAGCTCGGTCCGTAGTACCCGTTACAAATCCAACAGGTCGATGAGTTCTGCGCCAAAGAGAACATCCCACCCCACAAACAGACGAAGAAACAATCGATTACGCAAACTCAATGCAAGCAAACAAAGGGCTTCAGCTGTGCCAAAACCACTCGAGTCATACTGTAGTGAGACAATGTGGATCTTACCGAAAATTCGAACGTTTTGCAAAACTCCTCGTACTCCACGTCGTAGTACAGTTCTTCTTCGTACTTCGAGGTAAACGTTTTGCTGCATCCAGCCGCCATCGCGTCAGTGTAGGTGGGTTTTCCACCGGCAGATTTATAGTATTACCCACAACCGTTCGCCAGGATATGTTTTTTTGCTCCTATTACGATCAGAAACTTCAATCTGAACAAATTTGCACACCAAATATCGAAGGAACGAGACGAACTTGCGGTCTGCTTCACTCGAAATGGATGTATAGAATGTAAACAGAAAAATGTAAACAATGAAAAAAGCAAACAAAAAAGAAGAACGTTGTGTCAAGAAGAAACGACCACTGTCAGACGATTAATTCGTTTGGTCAAACTCACTATCAATGCCATTCGCACTGCTTAAATCAAACATAACTGCTTTTTAAAGCATATCTTTTCCACATGTTGTCTTCTATCAACAAAAACTAAGATGTTGCTGAATATCTCGAATAAAACAAATAAAAAAAAACCAACTGTGTTGAAGTTGGACATCTCGAGTGTGCAGCCCACCTCACGAGCACAGTGCGGAATAGTTGGTCGAAAATCCACAAGGTGGCGCTAAACAGTGTTTACGAAGTTTAAAAAAAACGGTTTCTTTCATAGATTGCACTGAATTTAATCTAGCTTATCTTTGGAAAGCTGATATTTTGTTCATTATCAAGATAGAAATTCGAAGTCAACAATCAATTTGTAAATAGATGCAAACAATCTATCTTCTTACTTATGATATAACTCACGTTGAAATTCGGAAATGTCTTTAAGGTTTTTATACTTTTATATCCGATTCTCCGAAACAAAAATAGGAAAAGGAATAACATATTTTAGTAC
Source organism: Anopheles farauti (assembly GCA_000473445.2). Taxonomy (NCBI): domain Eukaryota; kingdom Metazoa; phylum Arthropoda; class Insecta; order Diptera; family Culicidae; genus Anopheles; species Anopheles farauti. The sequence continues at coordinate 15,085,012 of KI915042.1, forward strand.
TTTCAGAATTTATTACTTTTAATAACGAACCTAGCAGAGGGATTTACAAATATCGTACATCTCGTCCACTTCATCCTATTCCACTACTACGACTAACTTGCGTTGTTTCTACGAACGATTTCGAAATCTACACAACCTTGACGATGGGTGTGCAAGATGATAAGCTCTTGGAGCCTAAGGTATTTCTTTTTATGATCTAAGAAGAAACATTTGAGTGAAACTAACGCATGAAATCTAACCGCTTCGCTGCCAAGAACATGAACACGGCAGTACGGTCAATGGGCCGTCCACAAAATGGGTTTTAGTGTTTATTATGTTTTTCTATGCGCCTATCGTGCCATCCTTTTTCGTCGTCCAATTCTCTATCACGATCGTACATGGTAACTAGGTGGTGATTTTTATTTGTGTTTCGCTAAAATTATTGAGTTGTCTTTTATGCGCACGCGTTGGGTCGGTTGTTCGGTAACGCTAGCTAAACGTTATCTAGTTCGATTCTATCTAGAAGATGCACATGATTCGTAAGTGGTTAATCATCGTGTCTCACTGTTAGAGTTTTGGTTCGGTAGACCATTGCTGGAGGAAGCAGCGTTCGTAGCCCGAAGCATCGGATCTTCTTGCTGGTATTGTTGCTGCTGCTGTTGTGAGTAATGTCCTGGGGAAGGAGGCTGCAGGATGAGTGGAGCACCGGAAGTCGACTCGACGATTGCCATCTCTGGGCCCAGCTCTTCGTCGGGGAAGTCATGATCGCAGTGATGTTCGCCGCATATCTTACACTCATAAATGTTTGGCTTCAATGTGTTCAATAGTTTCTGCAGACAGGAGGGAAAAATGTGTTGTAAAGAATCTGCTAAAATGTTTAAAAAAACAAAAAAAACTATTTCAAACCTGGCCAAATGTATCGCCCTCGGCGCGGAGAATCTGATACACGGCGTACGATGGAATGCAAACCAATGAAGCGGAGGCAATCGTCCAGCCAAGCCCATGTGCCCAACCGGGATAGTGATACTTCCCATTGTGATACGTCGGAGCTTCATAGTTAATCAAACTGAAGATCCATAGCGACTGCAAAGAACCGTATGATTAAAGCATAATATCTATGCAAGCTCTTCTTTTTCAAACTTACGATCAACAACAACGGGACCGCAACTAGCAGACAGAATCGCAAATAAAACGACGGATATCTTCCCGTCATTTGTTTCACGTTCTTCGACAGCCGATTAATGCCATAGAACCAGGCGATAGCTATGGTTTCAAAGAACGCCAGAAACATGATTGAAACCGAAGCGGCGTAATGATCGATCAGCTGGAAGAAGTAGATCCCACCCTGTATGAGATTGGGCAAACCGGCGAAGAACGATACGACGCACACGATCAGCACCAGCAGCTCGTGGTAGACTAGCTTTCGTTTAATCCACCTCGGGAACGCGTCCTGGATGGAAGTGACCACGACTTCTACGATTGCGAACTAGAGACAAGGAAGAGAGAATTTATGAACCGTTGCAGAAAATGCCTCTCTACTCGAAATGCCAATTGTCTTACCTGACTGTTTAAACCCAAACACAGCAGCATGAAGAAGAACAGCACGGCCCACAGCTGAGAGGCGGGCATCTTCGCCAGCGCCTGCGGATACACGACGAATATCAACCCCGGACCACCGCTGATCACGTCCTCCACGGTGGTGCTCTGCTCGAGTGCAATGTTCCCTATCGTGGCGAAGGCGAAGATTCCAACCAGCAAACTGGTGACGGCGTTGACGAACGACACTGCCAGCGTGTCGTGCAGAATATTGTTGTTATACTTATTGTAGCTAGCGAACGATATCATCGAACCGAAGGCGATACCGATCGAGTTGAAGTTCTGAGCTGCTGCATTGATCCACACCTGGGATGCGGTTAGGAAAGAAATGATCATTATAATCGTCCACATTATCGTCCATCGTCTCGTACATACATTTGCCCTCCCTAGTTCTTCCCAGTTTGGACGGAAGAAGTAATGCAGGCCCTTGTCCGCACCCTCGAGCGTTAGCGAGCGGCCGAGAAAGACGACGATCAGCACGAACGGCAGCGTCGCGGTCAGGTAGCGCACCTTCGCCGATGACTTGATCGACTTCCAGATCGCAAAGTACACCAGTATCCAGGCGCAGACCAAACACGCCACCAGCTCCCATCGCATCGCGCCCGGAAACTCAATGCCGTGGCTTATTTGTAACACTTTGTTCCTGGCGAAGGTATAGAGAACGGTTGCGATTAGTCCAGCCTGGTGCAAGCGCAGCAATACTTACTCGAAGAACTCTTCCGTCGGCGTGCGGGACATCTCCGGACGCGTTAGGTTGTGTTTCATGCGCTCCGGTATCCAACAGTCCGGCGTGTTCCAGCGATGGGAACAGTCCGTCCACGGCAACTCCGGCCGGAAGGAGGTGAAGAAGTAGTAGATTGCATACGCAATAATCACACTGTAGTACGTGGACATCAGGAATGAAACGACCACACTCGCCAGACCGGTACCTACGGGGAGAAGAAATCGGAATTAGAATTCATACCTTCAAATCTTCTCCAGTAAAACTTTCTGCAAGCTTAATTTAAATAATTTTATGTAAGAATTGAGAGAAAATTAAACAATAAATAGATTACAAAATTACTCAAAACACACACATTTCTAAAATTTTAATGACTAAAGCGAAAGATTTCTGTGTTTAAATAAACTATCTCCTGTACTAAAGATCCTGTACTAAAACGTGAATTTTGAAAACTACAATCCATTGCGTTTCAAATCATTTTTCTGGCTCTAATTAATTACTTGTGAAAGGGGTTTGAGAATCTCATCCAATTTATGGGTAATTAATAATATTATTAAAAAAATAATTTTAAAATGGTAAATTTAAAAGTAAAAACCATTGTTGATACCAACCGTTCGTGTTTTCCTAGCAAAAATCAAAGCAACACACGGATGTCGGATCTGCCGCAAAACGGCGATCGTAAAATGATGTAATGTATGATCGAGAACGCACGTGTTTGCGAAGCGAAAAAAAAACGAACATTGGATGACAATTCGCAGCCATTGTTGTGTGGCTGCCACGGGGGTCGGTCCGGTGCTGATGGTTTGTTCTACAGCCACCGCCACCGTTGTTGGCTTTGATTGCGGTCGTTGTTTCATTTCGCTTGCCATTGTGCAATGGCGGAGGTGGTCTGTGTGCGGAAATGTACACCGCCTAATTAATGTGTCCGATTGTAGTGCAATAAATCACAGTAGCGGTAACAGCGCATGACGAATATGATGTTCAATTGTCATTACAGTATGTTTCCATGCGGCCGGCGGTGTATTAAAAGTAAAATTAAGTTTTTAGAGTAATTTGACTTTTTGAATATATAATAAATTAGTTGCAACCTTTGATTTTCCGTTCCTGTAAAACGCTTTTTTTCTTACAAAAACATCCACCGTCTCCAAGCGAACGAATCTTGCATTCTAAATCGATTAATCGAATCACGATGATCTAAAGATGATCTAATCTGGTCTCACCAAGTGCCTGCTCAAACAAAGCTTAAACATTATTGCTGACTCCACCTGATGGCAGCCACGCGACCACATTCCACACTGCTGCTGTTCCCGGTTGGGTTTTATTAGTTTGTTCTAATATGCACTCTCAAAAACGGTACCCGGCGACTAAAGCGATATTTAAATGGTCATGATTTATGGTGACAGCTTTCGCCGTAAGTAGAGATTGGCAAAACAATGCAAATCAGCAGCTTGCAGCCAGAAGTCTTTAAACGTTTCATGCATTATTTATGACAGTTGCACAGTTTAGCTCCTAATTAATGATTTATTCATTCGCACCAGTCGCCATTTTGCGCGAGCTTTTAAACTGGGCGGTCCAAGAAGTCTAGTGTGAATGTGTGTGTGTGTTTTTGTTTTTGATTTTTGCATGGCTAAACGATCGAAGGTGCCAAGCTGTCTGTTCACGCTGCCCACTACCAGCGCGACCGAAGTCCGCTTCCAATGCTCGCTAACGCGGTGTATGTTTAAGCGCCGATTATGCTAAAACAGAGCACCTTACACGCTTGTCCGGGGGTCTGGTTTGCTACCCATTACTTGCAAATGATTAATGATTGACACTTCATTTACGCGCTCCGGTAAATATACCAGACAGAAACGCACCCCACAACGACAAACGACTCTCTCAACACCCAACCCGGGGGTGGTCATTAGCATAAGCAAACGCGACACAGTCGCGAGACGGCTAAATTTGCTACTGATGGTGGTTTCGCGGGGAGGCTGTATGACTGCATCGGGCTGCAGTTGAACTTCCCATAGGGATTTTTACGACTCTTCTCCAACTGCTCAACTCTGTTCGATCGATCAATCTCGTTAAAAGGTGTTGACAGTTTAAAAGCTTCCAGTGCGAAAACACCTCATCAACACGCTTTTTTTAAGATGATCCTTCGTTAAGAATGATGCTGTATTGAACATAGCTCTGTAAGGAAACACCATTGCATTATTAATCGATTATTGTAATCCATTAGCGAGCGAATCGGTGCTCACCGTTACGAATTCAAGCAGGAAGCAGCTGTGCTTTGCATTCCTATCGCACCTACGGATTGTGATTTGCCAGGGCACAGTGTAAGCGCGGAGATTTATGGCCCGACTGACCTCGGATCTGGCGCGAGTAAAATCGTGATCATTCAACGGCTCGTTTGTGTGTTTTTTTTTTTGGTTTTGTCGTCTGCGCCTACTAAGCGTCGAATGATTTTCACCGTCCATTCATGACGGAGGGTGCCAGCAAGTATTTACGCGTTCATTCAAAACGCCACTCCACGCCCGTGATGGAGGAGAGTGCGCGATTGCGGCACTAATTGGCTCGACCTGTCGTGTGTCGTGCGCGTGGAGAAATTAATTTGCGCCAAACTCTTCCGGATAAACAAACGATTTCCTGGCCCCTCCACCGTTCTGGTGCGGTCCCGACGTAAGCGACGAACCCACGGTCGCACCACGTACGTACCTTTAAACAGTGGGCACAGCTGCCCGATGGCACCGATCGGTCCACGGCCCGTGTACTGCCCGACGGCCAGCTCCATGAACAGCATGGGAATTCCACAGATCAGTAGGATGATGAAATACGGCACCAGGAACACGCCTGAAGTGTGTGAGAAAGTGAGGGGAAAAATTGGAATCACATGCCTGTTCTTCCTCCTGCTGCGAACTATCTTACCTCCTCCGCTCTTGTAACACAGATAGGGAAATCGCCACACGTTGCCCAGTCCCACCGAGTAGCCGATACAGGCGAGCACGAACTGCATCTTGTTCGCCCAGTGCTGCTTGCGCGGCTTGAGATTATCGAGATCGGATTCGTCCGACATGCCGCCGTAGCTTTCATTCTCGTACGTTTCGTCCGGTGGTCTGGAAAGGATGAGAAAATCTCTGCAATCACCATCACTCGTATCGGATTTTAAGTTGCTTCGTTGTTTCAAATTGTGTTTCGTTTTTACTTAGTTAAAAAGGAGTGGATCTTCAACGATTCTTTTATCGATACACCTTTCGCACGATGAAAAGTAGAAGTATTAAGAATTTTTCCGAAAGATAATTATATATAATTTATTTAACATCGAAGAATTGTTCGAAAGATGTCTATTAGAAATTAAATATATTTTATTGATAAGCATTAAACTTTACAACAAATTCGCTTCTTTATTACGTAGATTTGAATTAGAAGTAAGTAGTGTTTTTTTTTTTTATATTCTTGTTCACAGTAAACATATACAAATGGTCATTTTTAAATCTTCCCTAAACATCCTATCTAAAACCTCGACATAATAAATAAAAAAAATGTAAGCCAGATGTAAAGTGTCATTTTGCGTCCAAAGTTATTCTATTATTTGCATATTTTAACCGGTATAATCGTCCAGCAAGCAATCAAAACGACCATGGCTTTTTGTATCCTTTATCTGAAGGTCTTCTCTGTACCCTTTATTTACCCCTTTTTCACATACCCGCGGCACTTAGCGCTTTAATTCTAAAACCTGCCTACTTTAAGCGCGCCCAACATTAAAAGCATTTGCTCGGCGCCGATGGTCACCTAACAAACATCCGCAGCAATCAAACAAAACCAGGTAGGTAGGTGCCAAAAAGAAGCTATCAGTTATCACGTACCCATAAACGGAAATGTAGCATTTCTTTTCCATTTTTTTACTTTTTTGCGTTGTACTTCATTATTGACGAAGAAGCATAACGTGGGGATGCTGTGCTACTACTGTTGGTGCAACTAATTAGCACCGGGCAAGGTAGCGCCTAGCTGCAGCTGAAGGCAACGCGCGGTATCAATTTAGTTCGATCGCGTGAGAAGTTCTGCTTTGACATTCCATCGACAGTTCTAATAAGATGGATGGGGAGGATAGGTGTTAATCGAACGATTTGGAATCGATTTGTTTTGGTGTTTGTATTTGGAAACTCGAATCCGAAGATCGATACCGTAGTCACCAAGGATAGGTGGTCTATTTTTGACATGATCGGAGAATGAATCGTTTCAGTGCATTTCCCTTGACACATTGTTCTTCCAAATGTTCTTCCGATAGGATTACTGAACGAAGACAAGCGTTGAAATAAACCCTATAAACTCTAGCTACATGGTTTTGTGTTGGCATAATTTAAGCATGTACTAGCTTACCACCACCCGTTTATATATCTCTTGTCAACTTAGAACATGGTCATAAATAATCTTCACACGCTCTCCTGTCGGGTGTACGATAGACATTCTACCGCGGACGGGAAGCGGACAATCACCATGACACATGATTACCGATCGAAATTGAGAGCGATCGAATCACCCGCTCGACAGGAAACGGTTGGGTAAGGTCGAGTTACGAGCGAAATGTGTCTCATAACAAACACTTACGGGGAGTGTTGCGGTTTTATAGAGTAATGGAGCGCATCGGGATCTCACTTCCACATTCGATCAATCAAACCGTTTGCGTTTTTAGAGTAATTTTGCAATTTTTAACCTCACATTCTAGCCACAGAAATATTGTGAACTTGTTATCGCAGGTTTGAGGCACCAAAGATATATCTTGGAAGTTGTACTGGTGCCTAAAACATACATATGGTTGGAGTCTAATCTCCACTACATGTGATCTACATGTGATGATCATAAAAGTTTTAGTTTGTTTTCAGCTAAGATATAAGCGACCATGGTTCTTAGCAATTTCAAAGTTCTTACAGTAAAAATACACACTTACTCGCCGATGAATTTTCGCATCATCACCGGACTATTCGGATAGCTCGCAACCCCCGTCATAAGCGGCGTACGATCAGATGCACCCGAGGTCCCATTTTGATGGGTGGTCGGAAGCTTCACCATCAGATGATTATCGATCTTTTCACCCCCATTCGGAATGTGTTCGTGATTTGGGCTTTGTACACTCATGTCGTTCACTTGTGATCAAATATCTTACGACAGTAAGGAAGAATTCACTAATCCACTACCACCATATCCACTGGTTAACACTAAAATGTTGGTCACGGTAGCTCCTCTAAGTCTCGGTAGCTGGCTCGAGTACGAGTCATGTGCGATCACTCATCGAACTATCGCTACCGAACAGGAGCAGGAGCTGAATCCTTTGATCCGGTAGCAATGCGGGATCAAGTAAAGCGATTCGTACCGGTTCACGTTCCTGATCGTACTGAGGCGGCTTAAGCCGGCCCGTGGCAACATCCGCTGGGAGTTGTTGTTGGGTCTGTGTCTTTTCTGTCAACAACAGACACCCCAGCCCGTTAAGATTGCTCTGTGTGTTGCCCGTGTTTGGGGCAGGCGACGTCGGATCTACGTCATATCAGGACAGGTGATAATCTTCAGCGACAACACCGTCCAGCGCCGGCGAGAGAGATGGAAAGCATGATGTGAATAATATCTTCCACGGGACACTTGCATACCATTATGACATTAATATTTAATAATGCTAATATAATAAATAGCGAGACAAATCTAAAAATACACAAGATCTGGTTTGATTTGAGCATGATATATTTAGAATGTTATTTTGAAGTGATTCTTTTAAGGACGAAAAAATTCTATTTTTTTTAACATAGCAAACAAACCATTATAAACATACTACACTTTGCTAACTCCATTTATCAGTCATTTATTTATGTTAATTTTGAGCCACCCGTTTAGAAGCCCCCTCTTTTGAAGCTCTCGCTCTCACTCGTGCGGATGACAATTGCTCGTTATCGCACCGTATCCGATATTTATCATCCACGCTCTCGGACACTTTAATCGTCGTCGACAGCACTAACGCCAATGGACAGGATGGGGACGAAGGAAACCTCCCCTGGCGGCAACGCGACAAGTGCACGGTTCGAGCGCACGCAAGACTCGCTAATGGTTCAGTGGGTTTATGACGATGGGCAAATATTTGTCCGCCAAATTCGCGGCCTTCCGTGCGGCCGAGCGATGAGTTCGTCGTGTTGCGTTGCCTTTAAAATGAAGCAGCGCGGGCACGGTCGAGCGATTTAGTGTTTTATTTTCCAGGCGAAAGGTCTATTTCTGTTTATGGCAGGCTCATAAGGATGTTTGCAGGAGAGGCATAAACCCACGTGAGCGTGATATATGAGCCGTAAGTATGGCGTCAATTATACAACGGAATGGTGCTTGAACTTGGAAAGGGAAAACTTTATTATGAACTACGAATGAATTAGTGGCAAACTGTTGGACACATTTCTAAATTTTGAGACACATTTCCATGTGTCCTGAATATTTAAAGTATAAAAATTTTAAAGTATAAATTTTCTATAAAAAATTTAGTGCATTTTCATTTCATTACATTGTTTATAGATTTTTTTCGAACATGAAAAAGAAAAATGTTGAAACAGAATTTAACAGCAACGGTACTGATATTTATTTATTTTATAGTTAAAATAGTAATTTGAGGATATTTTATTCAATTAACTTTCAGCACCCAATTGATATTTATTGGGTCAACATCCAATTAGCGAAGGATTCCTTCTTGAAGAATGCTAATCTCTCAAAGATAAAAATCCACAAACCACGACGTTCAACGACGATGTGATCGTCATATAACATAATGAAGAATCATCGTTATTCTTTAACGTGCCCATTAAATAAAGCTCCTTAAACAAATCAGACTTGATTTCAACTCCATCAACACGCATTTTATGGGCTGGATACACTTTACGATAACACCCTTGGATGAAAAATTTGCATCACTGAGCTTTGGCGATCTGTTCCACATCAACATTCCGGTTGGCTTGTTGGCACCAACCAAACCACCACAAAAGTGTTCCACTTTGCATCACACCTCCACCACGCGCAGCTGAAGCTGAAGCTAATCGAACGAAATTCCACCGCGTCCATGCCCCCTATTTTGATAACAATTTCCTCAATTGAAGGCCCCATAGAGGCGGTGGATTAGCCGCGCTCGTCGTCGGACACAAATGGGCCACCGGCCAGCGGGTCCGGTGCCAATTTAATCCGCACAATCCACACCGACCGGAGTTGACCTCATTCGGTCGGTTGGTCGGTCACTTTCCTAACCTCAAACTGTCCTCCCGTGTGTCGCACGTTCGTCCGACCCGCGTGACGGGGATGAGGGGAGGAGGATGTAAATAGTGGGTTGACAAATTTAAGCATTCATATCAGCACACTTCATGCACGCACGCCACACCGAATGGCTCCGCCGATTTATGGCTCCGTCATGAGATTGATGCAGTTACCTACTGGCGAACCTTGTGCCTTATATAAAGGTGGACTTGCGGTAAACCACAGCCGCCCTGATGGGGGTGGGTAAGGTAATTGCAACCGTTTTGACTCGGTGGACCTGGAAGCACGGGCTTCCCAAGTGATCTTCTAACAAGCGCTAGAAATACTTCAGCGGTGTTCGTAAAAAAACACGGTGGGAATACACGGTTGGAGTACGAACCCCTTTCATTATCAGCGTTAAATTGTGTAATCTAATAACGCGCAGCGATGGGAAGCATTAGGATCAGCGCTATTACGAAATACCAGCTTCGGAATAATTGACACACCATCGCGTGTCGGAGCGTTAATCACTTTCGCTTGAATCTCTTCTTCGTTGGCGTATCTTCGGCACGCCATCGTAGCAGGGGAACAATTCCAGGAGAGATTGCGAACACACGCTTAATTGAATAATTCACTTGAGCTAACAGCAGATTCCGGACGCACAATACGCCACTTGCTTGGTGTGTGGGATGACAAAAAAAAATCTTCAACACCGCACGAGGACACACGAGAACACTTACGTCGGTGGGTTGATCATGGTGAGCAGCTCGTTCGGGGAGTTCGGTACCCTCCGGATGACCATTCGCCGCCCGTCCGTGGAGCCCATGCCGATCGAGGCGAGCGAGCGGATCGAGGTGGCATCGGAGAACAGCCGTGCCGTGCCACCGACGTCGCTGAAGATGTACGAGCCACTGCGCACGATCGTGGCTTGGTTCTGTTGTGCATTCGCCATCCCTTGTGGATCGTTTGCTGTAAGGGGTGAAAAACGGACAGTGAAAATTCTCTCGTTACACTAACGCATCTCGGCGCGAAATATTGCTTACCTGATCGTACCGATCGTAGACTGTTGAAATATTTCGGCTTCAGATACGATCCGACCGGTGCCGTTGGGACTGTTATCGACATCGGTCCACTGGACATCGAACCCTCGCCGGGTTCCACCTTCACACCGCCCGTACCGGGCCCCGGTGGACTCGATCCCCCCGGTGCCACCACCGTCCCACCCGGATCTCCCATAGCGCCCGCCCCCGTTTGACATGGTACGATCACAAACTTCCGCCCACTGGGACCGACCGTCGGCAGGAGTGCCTTCGTCTCCTCACTGCCACCGGATGCGGACGAGGCGCTACTGTTAAGCTTGCTCTGCTGGCGATAGTTACTATTGATCGCATTGTAGTGCAGATCGTTGATCGGCCGCCGGTTCGGTACCGGGTTCACTGACTGAATTTCCACCTGATTTTGTTCCTGCGAATCCATCGCACCACCACCTCATCGGAGGCACGCACTCGGGGATTGAGTTCGATCGCTTACGGTGCGCTCACGGGACGTTTTTAACATTATTTACACCACACTTCGGAAGGAGCGCTCGGGACGCGCGATTCAGGACCTGCCTGCTTAGAACGAACCAGTGAAACCACTATCAGCGAATCCATTCATAACCGCCTCTGCACGATTAAACATTTAACACACACCGTTTGACACTTCCTTCACGCGAAAGCAAATACCCACACAACTCAACCTCGGATCGTAAACAGTGGCGCACATATTTATAACCCACTTTTAGAAGCAATAATTTCTAGGAAAGCCTCGTGCGTGAGTATTTTTGATTTTTTTTTATTTCGGAGCGCTAAAAATACTTCCAACATAAATCGTTCTACTTTTCACCAAAACATAGCGACAAAAAAAAACAAAACGATAAACACGGAAAGCAATAAAATTTGATCCCACCACCTACACTCACATTATTCTGGTGCGATGAAAGAAGAAGAAAATCTAAAATAAAACAACCACACCAGACGGTAACAACAATAAGAAACTTCAAATACAAACATCCGCGAGAAAAGGAACAAAAAAGCAAAAAAAAACTGCGTTTATCACGTTTTCCCGCCCGGTGCGAGTACATAAAATTCCTTCCACGGGGCCGATGATCGTAAATTAGAGCGGCCGCCCATTGCGCCTTCGCGACATGAAAATCCCCGCGTTCAAGTATTTGCGATTTTTACGACCTATCTATTAGCTCGCAAATTAATATGCTCAACAGTACATAAGGCGTGAAAAATGGACCGGTGGGCAGCAGAGGGCAACAGGGCTGAAGGTGCGCCGTGAGTTGTGTAGTGCGAAAAGCTCAAGGAGATTAAACAATGGGTGTTTTCGTGCCCGATAATATGCCATTATGGTAGTGGTCTTCAGCCGAGCTGATACGTTTCCGTGGAACTAGATTAATTTTCGTGTTGTTGTTCATTTTTAAGAACATTAGGATAAAAAGTAAGTAAAAAGGCATGTTGGTCTTTTTCTTTGGACGCTTTGTATGATGATTTCCAAATTTTATACAAATCGTGAAAATGTTTCACATGAATAAATTTTTAAGAAAATTTAAAAAAAATAAAAATTTTTAAATATATTTTTTTAAATAAATAAATTTGGATTGAATTAAAATCTTTTTACTTTCATATATGAGTACTAGAAAAATATTGAAAAATTTAAATCCAAATCTGTGACATGCCAATAAAATGAAAAGTAATATTCCAATATGCGAAAGTCAATGCTTGAAAAAAAATTGTCATATATTACACAAATGACTCCCAAAACCTATCCTTCTAGGATCTTCAATGTGATCGCTATCAACGGCTCAAAGACACTTTACGTTCGGTTTAACAATCTGCGTGAGTATAAAAGAGCGCGCAATGAAACGAATTTTACGATCTCACGTCACTGCACGAGACACCGTTCTAGACCTTAAAACGATCACACCCCAAAAACGATCGCAGCAAGGGTAACCAAAACTACAATGTTGCCGTTGCTCGGCAACGACACTCCTTCTTCTCGCTCCCGAAACGATCCAACCATCTCGCGGCCGTTAATGGAGTTGTAACGATCAGCTGCCGGGCGGCATTCTTCCCCGATCCTTACGGGTCAGCACCGATCAATGCGCTTGTTGAACACATGCCAAACATGACGCGGACTGCGTGATGATGACGGTGACACAACCGACCGGCTGTGTAGGGTGTGTGTTGCGCCCGCCTGTGGAGCGCATCATCGCGTCCGGAACCAATGTTTACAAACACAAACACTCAACCGATGTTTTACAGCAGAACGGTGTTTACTAAAACCATGCCACTGCCGACGCCAAGATGCCCTGGGGCGAATTCTTGACGCGATATACACCCCGTCCGTAATCTAGTCCCGGCCCGAGACCTGATTGGTTTCCCGCCGTATCCCGCAGCGTTGCGTTGCGGTTGATAAGATTTCCCGCACTCAACGCGAAAGGGCACGTGTCCGTGTCGGAGTTTATACGATCGGTGCCGGCTTTTTTTGATGGACAGCTTAAAACGGTAACCGTCACGATGCGTCCCCAGACGACGGTGATGATTCTCGATCACATCTTGGCACACATTTTTAGCACACGGAATAGTTTTGCAGCTGCTCCTCCGTCCGCTTATCAAATGTGCGATGTGAGGTTACGCAAAAATAAGCAGCCGGCAGTCGTTCCAGGTCAAGCCGTTATCTACGCCAACCGTGTGCCACTTAACAATGCACCAAAGGAGTAGTGGAGGAAGGATTAGCGGCCCAAGCTTTATACAACCCTCGGTGTGGTCACCTTCGCTTAAGCCATCGGGAAAAAAGGTTTGCCCTTCAAGCGTCTGGTGCTTAGGCTTTAGTTTCGATATGTATTCTTCGAAATAGACTTCCTGTCCATGGAGTCGTTTTCCAGCAGGAAACCTACCCGTCATTACCTGTTATGATTAACAGTAATGTTGCAAAACATACGCATGACGGTGCCGCACCTTCCCGATAGGATCGCACGCTATCGCGTGTATCGATAAAAATATTCTTTCCCCAAGAACTCCTACGAATACGCAAACACAGCAAGCAGCACCAGAAACACCAGCAGTATTGGTGAGAGTTAGTTTGCCCCCCACCGTATGTGTGTTTGTGTATGTAAGTGGTTTGTAATGGCCCGTCCCCGTCAGAGACATCCGTCAGATCCGTCACTCCGTGCAGGTCCGTGTCAGGCCGGTGTCAAGTTCGTGGCGATGATGGCGGACAACCACATGCTACCACAACCGCAACCACCACCATATACCAACCCGCCGGCAGCGAACACCGAAGATCGCCACAACAATGGCAACAACAGCAGCAGCAGCAGAAGAGATTGGCTAATTTTAGATTGTCTTTTAGGCAAAGATACAGATAAACCTGGTGGAAGTGAACAGCGAAATACAATATCTGACGGATATAGGAACGCCTGATGAGCTAGCGAAGCGACAAAGACACATCAACGCTATCAATGTCCCGGACCAGACGGTTTTTTTTCTTTCGTTGTTGCTGCTGCTGTCTTTATGGTTGTTCGAGCACGCAGCAGCTAAGCTGACCCAGTGGAGAAACCAGGTGGATCAGGTGGACCTGGTGCGATTGTATTATCTATGGTCTGCGCGAACCGAGACTTGCATAGCTGCTATGCGGTGGGTCGTCGGGCTGATACTAGAAACACGCGTGCCTTTCAACAGCGATAACAGCACTGATATCTCGTGATAGCTACCAAGACCTTCAACTTGGGTTCGATTAGAAACTGGTCAATCCCGGACTCGGCTACCTAGCACACGTTAATGGAGTTGACGTAATGTTTCTGGAAGACGTTCTCTGGAAAAAGCCCAAACAGACCGCTAGAAACCCCCAAACCTGTCATTAATCATTGCTCTCTTGTCATGCCAGCGCACCTCGTTGGTGGTGGTGACTGGACGGTTCGGAATTGGAGTTCACATTAATCGTAGCACGCATATCAACCCCATCATGATCTTCCCCGGCACTTCCAGCCACGGGTAAGAGATCACCACAGCACAGCAAACACCGATCGGTAACGTATTGCTTACTACAACTTCTCCTCCTCCTCCTCCTCCCACCACTACAAACAAACACACACAAACACCCACATAAGCTCGTATCATCTCACGCACAGCTCACAACGAGGAAGTGGAAGAACAAGAAGAGGCACCATTAATTAGAACATTGCTTCTGATGGCATGACGCGGTGGTGTAACTATTCTGCCAGCAGTGTGTAGAACCGATCACGTTTGCACGGGCGAAACGATGGTGGAACTCAAACTTCTGCAACCGGGGCGGACGGAGGCGCAAGATGGACGGACGGCGTGGAGTTTTGTAAAAACAAATGTACGCTCGCGCAGGTCACTAATTTTCATGCTATAATTGACGTTAATTTATACATTGCGACATACACAAACACACATACACACGGGCTCCGTTAGCAATTTTACGCCATTTCACTCTGAACGATGCATGAATTTCCGTTTAATGCACTCGCGTCGAACACTATTTGCGCTACGCACTTAATTGCTTGTAGTAGGCGTTGTATTTTCATCTGTCAAATCTTCTCAAACCCCGGGCCGGTGGGGGTCGTCATCGTTTTTCGCTTTCTCCCTTTTTCCACAAATACACCAACACACAGATGGTCGCCCCGTCGGTTTTGTTGTCTACTATTTTTACGAACCTTCACTTGTCAACACTTGTTTACCGCCACCGCTTTTCTAACCGCAAGAGTTTTCGCACTTTTATGCTTTTTATTTTTCCGAACTTTTCCTCCTCTCATCGTCGGGGATCACACACGTTCTATTGTCACGCACGTCAAGTGTACGCACGCAAGCGCGCACACACACACGCAAACCCCTTTTTCCCTTCCCGCTCAACACGCGCGTCCGGGTATCGATGTCCCGGGTGTCCGGATTCGCGCGACACGGTCCGTCATGCCATCATCTTGAGCTCCGCACGACGACTGAAGACACACGGATGGACACGTTCGGGACACGACCGTGAAATTGTCGTCTCACGATGACGATCATCGGCGCACGCACGAACAAAACAAAAGTTCCTCCTTCTCCCTTTTTTTCGACGCTAAAGACAATGCAAACCGAAGAACCACGCGACCAGGACGCCGGATGAATGGTGAGACTTTTGAAGAGACTTCTGGCCGCTGCTACCTGTTGCACACACGCTCACACACTGTGTCTCACATGAGACCGTGACGCATCTTCACGGACGTCTTCATTGGAAACCGGTTCACCTGTCGGAAGTCACTGCAGTTCTGCTTCGAACCGCATCAACGTTGGCCGAATCGAACCCAAGCCGAACGTCTTATCAACGCCGGCTTTGACGACACACTTGGACACATCGAGGTGTTATCAGCGGAGGGCTTCGTGTGACAAGGCTTCCAAAGATATCGGGACGTCTTCTTCATGACTTCGGGTTTTTATCAACCCAGCACCTCAATGTGTCTGCCTTTGTATGTGTACCTGTTTTGAATGCTACATGTCCGGTGGTTTTACCAATATAAGAACTGATTTGATTGACCCGGTTGCAATCTGGGCCAAGAAAATAGCCTCCTGTCATCCTATATTCACTTGTTTTGACGGAAATCAAACACAACTAACTCATCATCAGCTGGCCTGACTGGAAGATCTCGCCGAGCGCACTCGCGGTTCCGATGATTCTCCGCCCGATCGTGCTCGGATCCCGTGCTATCGCTACTGGCTGCTGCTAGTTGACTAACCGCACCAGACACACACGAACCGCGTCGGCTAGATCAGCGGGTGTGCGCGAAAAAAAAAAATACCGCTCCAAGCTGTCCACTCCAACCTCTTCATCAGCCCTCCCATCCGCTAAACCGCATCCGATCGTTTGTCGTTGTCGCTCAACCACCACCGGATTGGACGCATGCCATGAGTGTATGCGTTTCGCTGGTATGAGTTTGTGGCATTCTGCCGGCGACATCAGGCGACAGATTGTCTTGTCCGGAAAGGAACCCAGGCAGAACGCTCCATTTAGTGTCCTGAAGGATTCTGCATATTTCATTCAATGATTAAAAGGATCTCCAATGCTTTAGATGAAGGATCTATTCTTTCTAATAAAAGTGAAAATGACACCAATATTTAATTTAAAAGGGAGTGATTTTCAGAGCCCGGATTTTTTTCTGCACATCACTGTAGTAACGCATGTATGCTCTGATTAGTGCTTTTCTCTCAATCACTCTCAAATGGAGTCTCAGCCGTTCTATTGCATTTTGTTTTACCTTTCATTGTAGTCACTACTGCTTTGTTGCACAACTTGCAGCACTAATTCCATCCGCCATTATGATATCCGTTCTCGATAAAGTTGTTTGACTGCTTTTTTCTCGCCTACTGTAATGTAACTTTTAGAACTGCTGTAGAGCGGAGAAGATTCTCGGTACGCTTGTAGAACCAATTTTAAGTACCAATGTGCGATCCGTTTTTAATAACTCATTTTAATGGTTGTGTTTCAATTTTACGGCAACAATTTATTCAATCCATCTTCACCAATTGAGTTATCAACGATTCCGAATTTTCTATTCTCCCTCACAGCTCCTGTTGTTTGAGCCATAAATATTAATTATCAACAAACAAACCCCAGAGCCGCTTCTTATCACACAGTGTTTATGGTCATAAATAAAGTCAAATTTCAAACAAGAATTCACAAAGGCTCTCTTATGAATACAAACCATAGCTGCAAAAAAAGCAAAGTTACAATCGGTAGGAAAACAGGCAGAAAGTGATTATGACTGGTCTCTTTACTAAACGCAACGCATTCGCGCGTTAGCTTTTTGGGAATTAATGGATTCTCCGTCGGGAAGCAGCATCCTATCCGAGAGCGGATAATTAGTTTGATTTCCAGCCAAGTTCTGGAATGGTTCTTAATGAAGTTGTTACCACTACTCGTCTCATCTCTCGCCAATCGTAGTTTATGAGGCAACCTTTCGGAAAAGCGTGTTCACACACACACACAGTGGGGCGGGTAGGTCATCAATCTCCATTAGTCACCGGTCGTTACGCGCCAGTGGAAACGGTAAGCATAATGGCCGGCCCGAGGCGGTTGACCATTCAAACGGTGGGTTTCCGGGGGAAACGATGAGGTAGAAAGTTTTCTGCTCCTTTTTAAATTACTTAATTGCCATTTTCCTTTCCCGCTCCATACGGCGATGCGGTGAACAATTAGCATACGCTGAATTAGACAGGAAGGTAAACGGACGACACGAAACCCCAACCGGTCCGGTTGAAAGCCAGGCGTCTGTTAAAGTGGAGACATCTTCATCCGCTTTTGGTGCGTGTGTGTGCGTTCCGGTGTGGGAGCAAAACTGTCGGCAGCACACTGTTGCGTCTTCGGATGTTACTCATTTTCTGCAATCTACAATTCAAATCGTTCTTATTCTTTTTCCTTTTTTTGCCGTGCATCTAATCAAAAGTGGGAGTGAGGTAGGGCAGCAGAGTTGCACCGTGGGTTGATTGTGTGTGCCATCCGCCGGAGTGGACCGTCAAAGTCATACTAATTCCGATTAGTACAAATTGATACCTTCCTTTCGGTGAGTTACGTGGAGAGACGCGTGGTGTTTGCGTTCGTTTCAAGCACAACGTGACCTTTTGACTATTAACTGGTCGTAAATTGTACATATGGTAGTTGTCTATTCTGTGCATACGATGCGACTTAATCCATTCGATTTTTGTTTTAAAAATATATTCAGTTGAAATTACGTAATATTCCTAAAAAACTTGTTGTTTTTCTCTGTTCAAAAGAATAACTAAAAAATATGGCTGGTTTGTATTCGCCTCCTTTGATACAGTAAATTTTATAAAACAAATTCTTTTTATTTGACTTACAGTTTTTTTTGAGTAACCAAATTGTCTCATTTTCTCTAATAAAGTTAATTTTTATCCATTTTATTCATATTTTATCACTTAGATATCAGCAAAACTGCTCGTGAAATCTATTTTGATCGCATTGTGAGAAAGCAAAATGTTACACCTGCTGCAGTTTTCTGGATATTGAACCCATTTCTTTCAATAAACAGAATAACAAAAACACAATATTTGACAAAAGTATTTATAATTTAAATTAAAATACACTACACTATGGATAGTGTTTAAAAGCAAAAAATCTTAGCAAACACTAACCAAGAAAATTAAAGGTACATTTAGTCAATCATAACGAAACAAAACAACCTGCTTTACTGTTTTCCTGTAGCTTTTAGCTTCTTAAACAGTGCCGCCGCCCGGCGTTTTCGTTCCGCCATTTCCTCTTGATCCTTCACACGCTGCGGAATGGCCGGATCAAAGTCTGGCATCTTGTTGCCTACCCGTTTGCGGTGTGCATCCGCCGTCTCCGCGTTCGTCACACTGTCGGCCGACTGTTGGTTGATGTTGGCGATAATTCCCCCGATGTTGGCGAGCGAATGATTCGGTTTGGCTTCGTCCGCCTTCGGTGCAGTGGGAGCTTTCTTACGACCGGACGTTTCCGCACCATCGGTGGTCTTTTTGCGTGGTGCCCGTCGTTTCGCTGGTTTTGCGTTTGATGGACCAACGAAATCATCATCATTTTCGTCGACTTTTCCGTTTGCCGCTTCTGGTACCGCTTCATTTTCCTCATCGATCGCATCCAGATCGATCGTTTCCGTGTCCGTGCCCTTTCGAGCCGCCTGCTTACGTTTCCGTGCACCCGCTTGCTTCGGTTTCGCTGGACTTTTCTTTTTCGGTTTCTCCTCGTTCGGGTCGATTTTGCCCGCCATCGTATCGACCGCCAGCTGCACACGTTTGCTCACCTTCAGCCTGTTGTGGCCGACGGCGCTCTGCACTTTGAAGTAGTTTTTGATCGATGCTTGCGATTTACGCTCATCAAGTCGCTTCAACACCGGCAATAGTATGTCATTTGTTTTCGTCTGCGTCCAACCGAACTTTTGACGTGCGTAATCCCGCAACCGTTCCGCATCCGGATAGCCCCAGGCAAACTCTTCCTCACTGCAATCGACCGTCGGTCGGAGGTACGCGTCCACCACGCCCGTACTGGGGAACCCCTCTCCGATGTCGATGTTCTTAAGCTTCGATTTTAGTGCCATCCGGGCACCGGTAGCACCGTTTCGACCGTGCTGCCACCAGTCACGAAACTTCCGCAACCCGGACAGCATCGACATCATCTCCGAGGTTTCTCCCGCCTGTTCTGGGGTCGGCGGAAAGGAGGCCAATATCTCAAGTGCCGTTACCGCACCGATACCGTGTATGCCCGTCGTATAATCACTCCCGACAAGCAGGGCCAGCTGGATTAGTTTTTTCCGATCCATTTGAAACTGCTGCTCGATGCTTTCGATCGTAAACTCCAGCACCAGCTTCTGCTGGTTGAAAAAGTTCTTGTACACCGTGCGCCCCCCAAACAGCCAGATATCACTGTCGTCCGTGATCGTGCCGTCCGTCATCTCGAGCTGGTTCAGAAACGCACACTGCGCTTCCGCCTCCATCGGGGCGACAATGTACGGTACGCCGAACATTTGCAGCAGCTCCATGCAATCGTTGCGCATCTGCTCCGTGATCGAGACACCGAGCCGGGACTGTTTGTTCTTCTCACGCTCGAGCTCACGTTCGGTTGCGGCCAGATCGAGCGCCATTCGTTTCAGTTCGAGCGGAGTGTGAGATTCTTTCAGCGTATCCGCCATTTCGGTAATAAGATTCTCCGCATCAACAGGCTTCGATTGCGGTGATACGCTTGGCGGCTGCTTACTCGTGGAGGGCACCGGTTCGGCAGGAAACAATTCTTTCGAAACGGATTTTCCCGATGTCGGCTCCTTTCCAGGGCTACCATCCCCCTCGGGTGCTTTCTTCGCGGAAGGAGGAGTTTTGTTAACGAAGAAAGGTTTTGTCACATGCGGGACGGGTTCGTCCGGATCAGATTGCTTTTGTGAGTCCTTCCCCGGAGTGCGTGCCACAATCAGATGATCGAGCGTTCCCTTCTTCACAGGGCTGTCGATAATTTCAATCACCGGAGCCGGAGATTTAGGAGATTGTTTTTCCAATTCAACTATAGCTTGCTTAGAGGGAGTTTTTTCCGCCTCATAAATAATCGTTGCATCGCTGTCGGCATCATCGTCACGCATGGGTGGGTCAACAGCATCGAGCTTAATTTCATCCAACTTTAATGCGTTTGCACTCGATTTAAGTTCCTCCAGCTGTTGCTTGAGTGTTTCTGAAATACTTTTAAGATCGGTCTCAGGTTTTTCTAATGACGAAAGACTCAAAGCGTCTCCAAGATCAATCACCGGAGGTGCTTTCTTCAGATTTTCCAGCTCCTCCTTTAGCTGCGCATTGATAGCGTCCACTTTCTTTATCTTAAGTCCCGGGAACACTTTCGGGACTGTTAAATCTCTTTCAATCGGGTTCTCTTTAGCATCCGTCGCATTCAGCAGATCATTTACCTGAGCGACCGGTATGCTAGTCATCGGTTGGGGTTTTTTCTTAGCTTCATCGGTGAAAATATCCGCGAAAAGATCATCCTTATCACACGTTCCAATGTCTTCCGGCTTGATTAACACTTCCACTACCGCTTTCTTTTTCGACGCACCGTCTGATCCAGCGGACAACTGCTTCAGATCATCGATCGTGAAATCAACAATCGGGTTGTAATGTGGTTTGAAGTGATTGGTGTTGTTTAGTGGCATCGAGACGCCTAGCTGCGAGTCATTCAGATTGTCTTCGGGGACGTCAACGAAATCGGAATCGCTTCCCGTGTCCGCTTCGCTGTCAGCTTTCGTTTCATCTTTTTCCACAGGCTTTACGGGTTCCTCGTCCTCGATTATTTCTTTCAATGGCGAACTATCGCGTTCCACAATTGATGCTCCATTGTGGACGAACATTTGCGACATGGAATCGTTTACATCCCCACCATCAACGTCCTGCGTTTGATGTAACAGCTCGTTAAACTCTTCGGTTGTCAGGCCACCGTACTCGAGCATGAAGCCACGTGCCAAACTTTGTGCCGCATTACCGAGCGCTTGTTTTTGTCTTCGAGACATTCGAAGATCCTCCTCATCTAGCTCGATCGTGGCGTGAGGTGTTTCATCCTGGATTAACGACATTTTAATCGCCATCTGCAACTCCTCGTCCATGTCTTTATCATCCAAATCCGCGGAGATGTCCTCTTTTACCATTTTCAGTACTTTTGGTGGTTTCGGAGCTAGCTTCTCGGCCTCCTCACGTGCTTTCGCTTTCTCGATCGCTTTTTGTACATCTCGCACCAGCAGAAAGCGTGTGTTTTCGTCCGATGCGATCTGTTGTGCGGCTCTATTGGAGGACGTTTCTACGCCTTCCTCGTTCAGCAACGACTCCAACTCCGCCAGCGACAAACACTTTCCACCCATTTCCTTTTCCGCCTCCTCCAGTTCCACCTGCACCTGACGGCGCTTTAGCAGACGCTTCATTTGGAAGGACGAGAAAGAATCACTTTCAACTGGCAGTTCGTGAAGCCGACCCCACGATGATTGTTTGCGCGTTTCTTTGATGTCGTTCAGTATCTCGTGCCGCACGTCTGCCGGAAGATTCTTGAAGTATATGCTCGTTACGTCGATTGCGTTTAGATTGAGGTGATAGTAGTTGCGGGATGCCTTTTCGTCCATCGAACTATCGCTGCGATCTAGATCGATCGGCTCATCGGGTGCTTTCATTGGTGGTAGCTTGAATATCGCATCGGGTTCCTCCTCTCGATCTGGTTGTTTACTCGTGCTGGCACCACCGTTTGTGATTGCTTTCTTTGACGGGGATATCAGAATGTTCGTTGCCGAACCGAGAGCCTGCTGAACAACTTTTTCTTTCGCCAGCGTTTCCAGCAGCAGCTGCTGTATGCGATCCGCCTCATTTTGGTAGTTGTTTTTGCTTTGGTGACGCTTTGCCTGCCGTGAAAACGGGAACTCGTCAACTAAATTCGTTCGAAACGAAATCGATTGGCCCACTTACGATGGTTTGTTTCTTTAGCAGCGGGACGCCACCATCGAACACGAAAATCGGTTTAATGCGATAGTACATCAGCTTGCACAGACGATGGAACAGACCAAGGACGTGAGCATTCGGTAGTGCGCTTCCTTTTGAATCCTGAAAACCCTTGATCACCTGATGCAACCAGATTGAAATATCTAGAAAGAGACCCAGGAAAGGTTTATCAAACAAGTAAATACATGTATCACGAGCCGGTTCCACACTTACCGACAGCCAGCACTTTGTTTTCTAAAGTATCCAATGGAACTGGTTTGCCGGACTGTTCGATGAGTTTCCATAGCCCCAAAACTCCCATTTTTTGAGGGTTTTAAAGTTATTAACACTTAACAGAGCGTGTAAATTATCCTGCGTTTTCGCGCCGGACGCCCGGTGGTAAACAACATTTGCACAATGTTATGATGAAATGTCAAATGATGAAATGTCAAAAGCTTGTAAACAAACCACCGGAATTTGTAGTGCGTTTACAAGAACAGATGTAATACTTCAGTCGCATATGCACATGTGTGCAGTGTGTTATTTTAAATATTGAAAATTTCTACCGTTAGGCTTGAGTCACTGTTCCGCCGGATGCGTTTTTTACGCATAAGGTGTTAAATTTTTGGATGGATCTGACAGAGCTCATCAGAAGTGCGTTTTTTTACGTACACCAAATGTTATTAAGTACGCGAGAGAAAGAGAGAGAGAAAGAGAGAGAATATATTTGGGAAATAAGAACAGTAAGTATTTATTATTAACTGTTGATAAATATATACATGCCGGTATTATTTAGGTTTTTTCTAGATACCGTTGTTCACAATTCTTAAGCGATAACCACTACACTGCGACAGCTTTGTCTATGATTGCAGTTAAATAAGAAAAATAAGCTAAACATACAACCGAAGTATCGTATATAATGCTTCATTGTTTAGAAGATGAAAGTTATTCGGTAAGTTATCTTGTGAATTTTGCAAAAGATTGTCTGCAATTTGTTGATCTAATATCGTGATAAGCTTGATTAAGAGCTGATTGAAATTTTTCTATATAATTTACTGAAGTTAAAAACTACGTATCCCGGAAATCCTTCGGTGAAAATGTTCTCAGTGCCTTCGTCAGTAGTTGAGAACTTCTCATCATCTACGCTCCAAAAATCGTTCGCCGCGAAGTCTTTTTCGTCATCAGTCTATTGAAAAAGCATGAGAACGAGTTGAACACAACTCTTATTAGTAAGAGACACAGCTCAACTAATTTCCTGTTGAAGTTTCCTGCTTCTTCATGTTCTTTTGTTTCTTCAACTTTAGCTGTGTAGTTGAAGATGCAAAGAAAAAAGCATTTTTAAGTCCCCTAAGCTTAAATCAGGTGGCTTGGTATAGAGGCCCAATAGAAATAATTTCCTCTGTGGCTAAAAATATTTTTGCTTTTCCATAGTGTAGCTCCATAGTGAAAATCCCGAACGCAGCATCTCACCGCCAGCGCTGCTCATCACCACTGCCATCGAGAATGATTTTCTACAAAAACAGCTGCTGCTTTTTGCAGCATCCTCTCTCAATCTCGCATCGCTCTCTTATCATCATTTCACTGAGCGAGAAGGTTGTGTGTGAGTCTCGTTCGCAACAACCAGCCGCCACCATGAACGAACGGCTCTTGGTTCGGTGCACCAGGCGCCCCCATTCGCCAGACGTGTACAGACTCTCGTGCGGGCAAGTGGGCGATTTTTTGTTTGCCTTGCTTCCTCCGTCGGTGGCGTCAACGACATTATTGGCCCACCATCTACCGCCGTCTCCCAGTGTAGTGTCCCAGTGAGTCAGTTGTTCGTCGGATCGTCTGGGCATACAAGAAACGCGAGTGTCTGGATGTGTGAGTGAATGTGTGTGTTCGCGTATTTGAAGTAAGGGAAATCCTTTTTCCGGGCCCTTGAGATGGAGTGTTCGTGAAGTTGCTTCGTTGGCTGCTTAAAGGGGACACTGAAACCTCTTTGCAAGCATTGAACTATTTGGGTGTGCATGTGAAGAGGAATGTGTACGGATAAATAGATAAAGATAGTTCAATTGCGTGAACACGCGTATCAGATTCAGCATGAAAAGAAGCCCAAAGTGCTGTGCCCGTTGTGAGGTGCGTCTACTGGTTTGGTCTAACAATCGGGCAAGCAATCGTCTCGAATTTTCCCACAAATTTTCCCATTTCGCACGTAGCCCGTGTGTGTGCCGCGCGTTCCCCGAGCGAGAAAAGTGTATCCTCTTTTTTATTTTAGAATTGCACGCTACTCTGCCTCGCCACCCCATCACCGCCACGACAACCACCACCACCAGCCGCAAGAGTGAGCGTGAGTGCGACGCGTGTGAATGCGCGAGCTCACGCCAGTGAGAGAAAGCCGCCATCCCGATTGCGAGCAGCATGAGAAAGAGCGAGCGTGAGCACATGACAGCTTTACGGCTAATTTTCAGAGTAAGTGAGCGGGTCAGCATCCTTCTCGCCTCCTCCCATCACGCTCAACTCCCGAGAATCCCACGTGGAACGGGTGGGTGGGTGGTGTACAAACGCGACGCTCGAGCCTCTAAATAAACGCCAAAGCCAAACGGTGAAATCTTCTCCGCACTGTTGGTGTATAAATCTCGAACACAACCCAAACGGCACTGGTGACCACCATCATTAGGAACATCATTATTTACTGGCGCTACTATTTGTCTTCGGGTCCTGAGGCAGGTCCTGGGGTGCAAGTAGAAAAGAATCGCTCCATGCCAACTGTCGGTGTCAACTTGGTGCCTTGCTGATATGTGAATTGCGTGCGAAAAGTTGCTACGGTCGTGCGGCATTCGAAAGCGAGAGAAAACAGAGGAAGAGAAAAA
Organism: Anopheles farauti; assembly: GCA_000473445.2. Classification (NCBI taxonomy): domain Eukaryota; kingdom Metazoa; phylum Arthropoda; class Insecta; order Diptera; family Culicidae; genus Anopheles; species Anopheles farauti. The sequence continues at coordinate 15,110,409 of KI915042.1, forward strand.
GAAATGAAAAAAAACCGACGCACACACACACGCACGCACGCAGCTACACGGTGGTTTGTTTTGAATGTCAAAATCTCCCTATCGGTCAACGGCAATCAAACGGACGGAGCTAATCTTAACAACTTCCGTCCCCATCCCGCCGGGATTTAATCGTTTCCGCGTGCCATATCGCACCGAGCAAGATTTTCGGTCGGTGTTGTGGTGCCGCTGCGGAACAGTTTTTATCCCTCGCTTAATCCGAGCGGTATGATCTGCGTTACAAAATTTGAATTAATTCCTCAAGGGGTGGGTGGCGGTGAGGAAGCGGTGAAGAACATGTCATGAACACGTAATGCAATATCCTGTCGGTGGGAATGTCCGAAGATGACCGAACATTGGAGCTTTGCGTTTTTGGGACTTTTCTTGGTCCACCTTGCTGCTTTCTATTGAGGAGAATGGGGAAACGTTTTATTTGGCAAACGTTTGTACTACCCATCGCCATGGTAACGGCTGCTCCAATCACGGGACAAAACTAGCTTTCCAGGAACAGTGCTCCACATTACACAGCATCTCAGCACCAGTCGCAGCGGGAACGAACGGAAAATCTTAATTCCCGGTACACTTTTTAATCCAACCATCTGCTCTGATCCTCCTGCTCGGAGTAAAGAGACAACAAAGGGCGTGAAAGAGACAGCAAAAAATGGCAATCGCCTCAAGTGCCATTTTTCACATCTTCTCGGATGAGTGTTTACCTAGTTTCCCTGGCTGTTGTGCTGGCTCGTTATCTTCCCTTTATCATTCTCCTCCTCTCTCACGCGTTTTCCTTCCATGCCCAAAACCCAACCCTCGCCGCCAGTGCGAGGACGTTCCGTCTTGTCACGGAAACTGACACGCTGTTGACATTTTGTCCGTCAATCTGCGCTACAACATCCGGACGCGGTAAAGGGAATGATGGAATCATCATAGTGTGTTCTTCCACCGTTTCTTCATCAAAAATCCAAACGTCATGCAAAAAACGGGCGCAAAAAGAAGTAGTCGCACACGGGCGGTGCACCTCAGAGAGAGGGAGAGAAAGAGAGAGAGAGAGAGAGAGAGAGAGAGAGAGACAGAAGGAGAGAGCATACGACACCAGCCCTCGCTGCAATGTTTCTAAATGATCAATTTCCTACTGATTACGTATTCCTCGGGTCGGATTGCCTTGGTGACGGGTTTTTGAGCTCCGTGCGTGATGGAGTAGCAGGTGAAAAGCAGGTGCACAAGCTGAAGCAAGGGGAGCCAGAGAAAAAGCGTGAAAGATAGAGAGAGTTAGAGCAGCAGGAGGTAGCTTAAGGGGGAAGAGAAATATAATCAACTAAAGGCCACAGTATGGGGCCTTCGACACCTGTTAGTCTGATGAAGCAGGCGAGGGAAGAAAAGAAAACAGCAAAACTAAGCGTAATTGAACAGTGCCGAGGACATGTGTGAGTATGAAGCGGTACGTTTGGTTGTGGTTAGTTCTTCGTTCGTCGCGTCACATGCAGTAGGTGATAAGTGAGAGTGAGTGTACGTCTGGGGGGCTTTTGGATGTACCGCAGACAAGCTGTTGGTGTGCGAAAAAATAGTCTTCCGCCGTTTAGAACCAACAACGTTAGAGACGTTCAAGAAGCTTGATACATGAGTATTCTATAATTCTCCCCCTTTTGAAAGCCTTTTAGACAGTTATGCTGTTATTAGACGAGGGAAAATACTGTCAGATGGTTTTGGATATTTTCTGTCAAACTGGGCTCCGGCGCGGCGTTTGGCATAAAATATCCACCCGCTCGTGTAATAACGATACATTGGGCGGAGCGGTTATTTTTTGTAATAATGCTTTTAATAATGATTGTACAATATACGGACACAATTGTAGGTGAATGCCAAACCACAAGAAAACCAAAACAAACCGAAATGTAAACAAACAACAATTTTGACAGAAAATATCCAGTCTGAAAAAATCAGAACTGAGCATGTCGAATTCTGATTTGCGGTTTGGATATTTTCTGTCAAACGCGATTTGGCAGAAAATATCCAAAACCATCTGACACTATGTTTCCTCGTCTAATAACAGCATTAGTAGCAGACGTCAAACGAGAAATACGAGTTTGTTTCACTCGAGCAACAAAATATTTACAGTTTTTTAAACCGTTTGGAAACAAAGTAAAGATAAATTTCGTCAAAATTTGTTTTTTCAAGTATTTCATATTTAGTTATAAAAAAAAGATTTTTTCATTTTTCTCAACAGATGAGAGTTAGAAAGATACTTCTTTCTGCTGCTCCGATTCGAAGCCAGTTTTATCGATATAAAAGACATAAAAAAGATCACCCGTTTCCATGAATTTGATAGCGAGTTGGCATTGCCCGGACGAGAAATTAACCGTCCGTTAAATTTCTTCAGCAATAAAACCGTATTCATTCGTTTTTTTGTTACACTCCGCAACGCGCCGGATACATATGGTGATGGCCTTACTGTATCCGTCATAAATCCAGATAATGTTTCTCTTGAGTTGAGTGGATTTCCTAAACATAATACTATTTTAGATTGTTGTTGCCTTGTTGTCGAAAGCTGCCATTTTTTTGTTTTCTCCATTCTTGTATTTTAAAGATCTTAACAATGAAAATTGTGATTGAAATGTCAAATATATGCAATCTTTTGTTCTGATCCAATAGCTCGTTAAATAAGTTACATATAAATGATTCTTAAAAGGGAATTAAAAATGAAATGAAAGCACTTGTAGAACCAATTAAACAAAGCCTATGAAATTTTCACAATTTTGTTGATCCTTAGAGTGCAAAGTGTTACACATTAGCTTCTGAAAAAACATCTTTAAGCACCAAAAACGTTTCAAAACCAAAAGTGTAACAGCGTTAGTTTCTAAGTTTCTCATTTCACGCCTTTGTTTGATGTCTGTTCAATAATGACTCTTTATTAACCTCAGCAAGAAATGGGTAACTTTCTAACCAAAGCCAACAAACCATCAAGCCAAAGATCCATAGTTTATGTGCATTTTGGACGAAAGGGCAAAAACACGCTTATTTTCCAGTACAAAATAAAACTCCTAGCATTCCATCGATTGTGAAAACTCTTTCCATAAAAACCCACCAATGACCTCGTTCTAAACTGTTTGATCTCGATCGGAAAAGATTGCTTCGACCGTTGTTACCACCGAAGCGCCGTCTCAAACACCTGACATGTCGTTCTAGAATCATTCCCCACACCACCTCGTACGCACTTCATACATCGACCGATCGTATTCATACATCGGAAAAACTCGATGTCGAAGAATATTAAACAAGAGGCCTGAAGGGAACGAAAGTCCGTTCGTATTTGAATGTGTGTGTGATTATTTCTTGTGAGTGTGCGTGGAAATAATAAACACAACATCGGTGTGGCCTGTTTGTCACCTTAATTCTTTGCAACAGCGCCACGCCGTGTGACGCGTACAGCTTTTTTTACGATGCGATACCGAAAATAGTTTCAACCCACTGAGGGCAGGAAACATTCGCGCGCGCTTTTTTGGATTATTATTATGTAACGCCTTGCCAAAAGTAAAAAAAAGGAGCAAGATATCCATCGGCACGAGCGAGTGTTTCCCTTGCGGGGAGGGAAAGCATCGGTAAAGCGAAAGCCAAACACATCCTGTTCGATCTGCTTGTGAACGTGCCGGGTGAGGGTTTTCGTAGCAGCAGAATCAAAAGACAAAGTTGAGATGTTATTGTTGAAAGTTTGCTAACCAGCTCGTTCGTTCGGCTCGTTCACGAATATATCCGTGGGTGGGTCGGCGAGTTTACACACTTCTCGGGCTGATTTTTAATGTTCTAATTATGAATAATTCCTCAGCGAAACGAATCAAAGCAAGTGTGCGTGTGCGCTAAATGTGTGTGAAAAGAGGCGAGGCAGCAGTAAGTAAGCAAACGAAAACAACGCGCAAATTCCCGGTGCAATGATGTGTGAACAATAATAACGACGATCGCAAATTGTTTGCGGGTTATACTCACGCGAAACGACGGCTCGGTTGGCAGTGGAAGGAGAAAGCGGGAAGGAGAATCTTAAAATTATCTGTGAAAGTGTGCGCTTGCGAATGAGCGTGCCATGTAACGTGTGTGTAATGTGCTACCGGTGTGTTTCCCCATTCGCAACCACCACCCACCGTCAGCAAGTGTGTGTCTGTGCGTGTTGAAAAGTATTGTTGGTGGAGGTGTTGCGCCTGCTGCTGGTAGAGAGGTGGTGAAACAAGGATTAAAAAAACCACTCAAATCGCAGCCGATGGAAGCGAAGTGGCAACAGAAACGTCAACAGCAGCCAACCTCCCATCATGCGGTTGCCTGGCAACGAGAGTGGTGTTGAAAATTGGAGCGAAAATTAAATCAAATTCTTAAGAAATATAATAATAATCATCGACGTCAGCTTACATGCGTGTGTGCGACCCGACGAGCGGTGAGCGTGTGCGTGCGTCGGTGCGTCTGTGGTGAGTCTGTGTGTGCGTATGCGTGTGTGTTTCGGTATGTGTGAATGTGCTCGCTCGGAATACCCCTAGGAAAGGTCCAAGCAAGCATTCTTGCTCCTGGCGAAGGTGGCACAAATACGAGCGAAAATTAGTACAAGTGAAGTGAAATGAAATTTCGCCATCAATCAAGCCATCGCCTGGAACGAACGTGCGCGATCGTCGGTGTCCTCAGCCGGAGGGAGCGAACGAGCGACGTACGGTAGACGCATCTTCTTTCTGCCCTTCCCGGGCGGTGTTCTTCTGCACGGTATGTAGCCATTCGAAAGTCGTATCGTTTTTACCGACCCCGTACGATCAATCGAACGCTTTCAAGGATGTGTAGCAGTCACATGGGTATCGATGTACACTTTGTACCACTTTGAAATAGTTTGCTACGGAGGAAATGACTCATTATAGCACGCTTCGCAGGATGCAATTAAAACGCAATGTGTGTTTTCTCACATGCAAATTCTACCTACCGGATACGGCAGAATGGAGAGGACCACCATCCACCCTCTTCCTTGGATGCAATAGCTAGATTATCTTGCCTTTAATGAATATTCAGAACCTTACATGGACGGGAAATGTATGATTTATCGGGAAGGAATGTTTTGTGCGCTCGTCATGATTGAATCTGAAATCGATGTTGAGCGGATAAACAAACATTATCATTTCCTCAATAAATATGCTACGTGAAATTAATTATCAAAAGCTGCCAGTAGTGGTAGTCATAATTTACGCGCGCGTCAATATTCAATCAATATTCAAACATGATAAAAATGGAGAGTTTTATGGGAGTGTACCAATTCTATTTCCTACATATCTATGTTTTTTTATAAATCATGAAAAACATTTTTATAACGTTTATATTTTTATTGCAAATAAGTACTAGTAACGAAGTGATTAATAATGGAGACGCCTAGTGCTTTACAGAAGAAATAAAAAAAACTCTTTACCGTTGCACAAAAAAGGAGAAAAATAAGATACCAGCACCACTGCCATTGAGTTTTAATTCCTCTGAAATACAGTGGAGTGTTATTTATGCCAAGCTTCAGTTGCTAGCAAACCCTACCCACAGGGGGAGCTTCGAATGAAGGCTCTTTTGAGCGGCTACAGCATCATTAGGCTCATTTGAGCACATTTCCAGCATTATTGTGGCTTTCCGGTATGTCTGTCGGAGGTGCTAACAACTATGCACACCCCGTGGGTTAGCTTTTCCTCCTTCGTCCATCTGTGCGGACCATTTGGTGCTCCCGCGCTCCAGACCACTCCTTCTGTTAATTATGCTACCCAAGCTGCGAGTGGTTCTTCAGCGTGGCTCATGGTGAGCAAGGGAAGGGATGGATAAATGCAACAGCATCAGCGACTGTAAAAACATTCGCAATCGTGTTTGCATCCATCATCAACATCACCGTCATGAGTTTCATCTGGCAGGAAAACTGCAAAGTGTTTTGTGTGTGTTTTTGAGAGTGGGTGTGGGGGTGCTGTCGGTTGTCTGGTTAATCACTTTTCAACGGTTGTGTACCACGCCAGCTGTCATTCCAGACGCGTCGATGTCGATCGATCGTTCATAATTAATTGAGGTGGATTATGAAATTACAATTACCTTAGCTTCACGGCTTTCGCGCACACGCGACTGCGTTCCGGTGAACGCGAACCCCGAATGCCGCACTTCAAATGACTTTGAAAGTATTAATCAAAACTTGAATTTGAACATAAAATTCTTCCTCCCAAACGCCCGTTGGAATGCTCCACCGCTCGTGCCAATTTTAATTTCCCCGCTCGTTTCTTTCATGTTTTACTTTTTTTTTCTGAGTGCTTCTTTCGCTCCTTTCGAGGTAAGCTCACACCGTCGGGCGGAAGTAAAATGGAAGTAAATTAGTCACCCCCGGGGGTAGGGAAGCTCTTCAGATTGATGATTAAAATGTTGTAAAATCATCCCACGGGAGCGAACGGTGCGGTTCCCCACCCGCACTTCAGCACTAGCTCGCCATTTGCGCCGTTGAGCACTCCACTCGACATAAACATTAATGACCGTTGCAGAAGTCCCACGGGAAGCCACTGGTCCCGGTTTGGGTGATCCCGAACCGACGGTATGAGTCATAATAGGTGCTTCCTCCGTGTCTTTTATTCTCTCGGGGCTTGGGCGAGCAGGGCGATCCGGTCCCGAAGTGGCTTCGTCCAAGCGGGCACAGTGTCTGACACACTTTTCGGTTCAAATGTCATCCTTTCTCACCGGAAGACATAGGTCAATAAGTGAACACAACATTTCCGCACCGAAGAACCAAAAGAACAAAGAAACCGGGGCCCGTCCTTCGCGGGGAGCCAGGGAGGGCCGGAAAATGGGCTCGCTACGGGAAAATAGTGAAGCAAGGAAATTGGAAGGGATAATTTCATTGCTCGTTCCGTGCCAGTTCGACAGTCTCTCATTCGTGCCCTTTATTCGTCTTCCCTTCTCTTCCGTTGACCCGGCCACCATAGGGGCATCCGAAGGAGCACTCCCCTTTCGGACGGACCGCAAACTGTAATAAAAGTAAATAAATATCCTTTCATCATCCGCATTATGGCTGTCTATTATTAAACATTATGCTACCGTATACCGTACCACTCGTTTCACCGCAACAGCACCAGCACCAGCATCGGCCGAAGCGGCAGTACCAGCAGCGCACGATAAACACGATGAGCTGATCCTGCGAAGCGAAGGGCCTGCCATTCTCTATCGGCCACCCATTCTCCACAAGAATGCGAGAAGCAATATTTGATTTTTCTTGCCGTCTTGGCCGGCAGCTTCATCTTCCTTCACGTTCCAATTTTACGATTCCGGTACCCGATGGGGCGATTGTCCAATTCGAGGGGCCCATACATACGGTCGACCTCGCACACATGCGGCACATGCGGTGTACCACGGCACGGGGCAAGAATAGATTCATGAAGATTAAAGATGAATAGATCGTCACGCTCGGGCGAGTTTTTCGGCGTGCCTGAGCGGTCGCTTACATCTCGGCCCGCTCGGCCCTGCACGTTCCGATCAGATTATGCTCTCGCACTCGCCGCTCCAAGAGTCCTTCGAAAGTGGTTGGGTTTTTGTTTCTTTTGCATCATTTTGACGGTAAACGCATCCATCAAAATTCAGCGCCGACGCTGAGAACCCGTTGCCCCGCGCACGATTCCCGACGGTTCGTGTAATTTGGTGGACGTGTGTGCGGTCAGCCTTGATGCAAATGCGATTCGGCCACGGGGCGAGCGCCGAGAATTGTGTAGTTTGTGGCTGCACGGAATTCGAGGCGCGCACTGCGACACGTACAAATTGAGCGTTGGAAAAGTTAACCCCCAAGGGAGCGGAGCGGTAAAGCGGATTACTTTTGGGGCGGGAAGGGGTTTAAAAACTTGCTAACTGCTTCCACGCAAATCGGAGTGTGTCCGAGTGGGATTATGAATATGTGCTGCTGCGGTTCGGACTGAAGTTTCTGCCTTTTCAATTGCAGTTTGCCGCATACTTTAATCCATTTGACTAACTTTGAGAATGTTGCACGCCAGCACCATCATTCAGGAGTGAAGAAAAACTAGTAAATCACATTAAACTCGAGAAAATCGTAGTAAATCGTATTAAACTATGAAGAATATTTTCTTTGACAAAGAACGTATGATTTTTCTTTAATGCTTTAAAGTTTTTTCATACTTAGAATTTGGATTCATCAGGGCTAAAGCAATGGGAACGAAGAAAGGATCAGATTGTTGATAGGGTATGTGCTGACTTTGTAACATCTTTGCTTCCATTTTGTTAGAATCTTTGGCTACCTGTTTCAAATTTATATAAAAGGATGAAGTAGCTTACAAACGATCATGACAAATGATGGGACAGATTTGATAAAATCCTTACACAACCCTTGTTAAAGGTTGTATTAGACCACAAAGGAACTGGTGGAAAGTTTGGGAAAAGAGATATGGGGATCGAACGATCAGAAATATAAAACTCTCAATTAGCTACATCTAATAAATGTAGAATAATTAATCGAAGTAAATCAAGATCCTAAATAATCATATTTGATTAAAAATAAATGTTACTTTATGCTAAATTTAAAGAAAATTACCACATAAACACGTCATATTATCATCATAAAAATCATATGAAGAAGCACTCAAAGGTTAACCTGTGCCCAGTGAATAACCTATTCGCCTTCGAATTACCGTACCTGAAACGCGACAAGCGCGATGTCACGATGTACGGTCACATAACGCTACGGTAGCGATCCTTCGCACGAGAACATACATCATCTCGGAACTTGTCAGCTACGAACGCCAATATGCTCAATTCTTTCTTGCGCTGCTTGGAAAGGGAGTGGCGAACCGAAAAACATTAACCATCGGCGAGTCGGCGACTCGAACTCCTCTTGCCTGGCTACTCGGCTGGTCTGCGTCGTTCGCTCGCCCGCCTGCCCGTGACGTTTGCCCACACACCACCTGGTGTGTTAGCGGTGGTTCATTACTATTTGCTCCCGCGCGTAATGATGTGCTCATTAGCGTACCTCAAGCGCAACGTGCGCGAGCGATGGAAGCAACTACCATTGCGAGGGCAGGTTGATATATCGGTTCGGTCATGGCCACCGTCCCGAGACCCGAGACCATGGATTTGGGGTTGTCTCCCTAGCAGAGAACGTGTGTGTGTGTGTGTGTGTGAGGCTGTTTTCTCCAACCTGACGCAGACGCTGCCGGTTTTGTGCGGCATTCGGGCACACCTAATGTCATGCGGGAGATCAAAATAGGTGGAGATGTTTCATCTGCCAAGAAAGATCGGCAACATCAGGAAGGATTATTTTGACACGGCGCGAAAAACCCGATTCGTTGTGACCACAGACCGGTGCGCAGGATAAATAAACGCCGCACATTCCGGGACACGGACGTCAATTTTTATGTTTTTAAAATATATTTTTGGTCCCTCTCACCGTTTCCATGTCGCGCTGCAAACAAACAACTACGATCGTAAAAAAAAATGCCACCGATGGCATACAAAATAGCAGTACCGGTAATTAATTGATGTACACGCACACTGGGCAAACTACACAGTAGCGACGCAAAAATCCGAAATCAATTTGACATGTGAACTGCCACTAGCAGCGAGACGTTTTAGTGTTTCCCCGCTGGATACACACTGGCCGGACAAACTTGTCAAACGAGGCCGGGATAGATTAGCTTGTCAATCGCTTTAGTCCATCGATTATCCCGCTCCCTTCTCGTTCGGGAGCCGGATTCCCCGGAACCTGGAACCGTGCTCCGGAGCGGCTCTGTGACGCGACTGTTTGCATTGGACAAATAGATTTGTCATTCGACGTGTGTTTGCGGAACGTTTCACGGCGGACATCGAGCGCTGAGTACTTGTTTCCAGCAAGTCTGGAACAATGTGTAGTGCCCGAGGAGAGAGGAAAAGCTCACGTGCGATGGACAAAAGGCAAAAAAAAACGAAAGAGAAACCCATAATGCAATCCCAACCGGGATATCCTGGGTTCCATGAAGTTAGCTCGGGACTTGATCCTGGATATCATGTGCGCTCTTGTTCAATCATCATCATTGGCATTTTGGGCGCTCAACGAGGAATGTTTCAACGGGAACACGGCGGCTACCCCGGGACGTACATCGTCCAACAACGTACTACAATGAGCTTCTTGTGAAGTGAAGATGAAACTGGTTTCCTTCGCCTCACACCAATCGTTCCCCTCTCCTCGCTCTTTTGACAGATAGGTTGAGGTTGACCAGCTGTACTGTCAAAAAAAAAAAAACGTGGCCGCCCAATGTTTTGGTAATATTTTGGCGTACGTCGCAACGGGACGGCGCCGATCGTTAAGCAAATTTGTCTACCAATGCCATCCCGGTAGCACGGTGTTACGGAATACTAATTTTACCTCACGCCACCGTTCTCGTTAGAACACACTATGCGTGCGGCGATCGGGGGTATTTTTTTGTGTGTGTTTTGGCAAGGTTGTCTGGTGCGCGTGCTCCACCAACGTGTGTGTGTGTGTGTGCATGGTGTGGTTACTACCCCTGCAGCAATCACCAAGCACCAGGCACGTTGATTGCGGACGGCACTGTCCGAGGAATACATATTTTTATTTTTATAAATATGTTTATTCGCGTTTTTTGGCTGCTGCTGCTGCTGCTGCTTCTGCTCATATTCCATCGTAGTACTACGATGTGAGGATGGCGTTTAGTAGCTCACACAAGCACAACCAATCGTGAGAGTGAAGAAAAAAAGAATAAATTAAATTATTGATCGGTGCAGAAATGTACTATGCAATATGTTTTCTCTCTCTTTCTATTTCTTCTCCTAAATACAAAGAAAATGGACTGTGTTTACTGATCTGCAATTAAAGCTTTTCCTGTCTGGCACGATCTTGAAAGTGCAACGATGAGTTCGAACGGCGTCGGCACCGGCAAAAAGCGGGCGGGCGGGCGGGCGGGCTGGTCAAGTGCATGCGAGTCGATACCACACCGGGAAGTGACAGTTTGAACTTCAAAGCCCGTTCCGTTCACGGTCAGACCGTCTGTCGCAGGGCCGAAGCGTTCGGCTAGCAGGGAAGCCCCCGGTTGGCAAATGCATACATTGCCAACGGTGATTTTCGTTTCAATTTCTCTTTTTTTTGTTGCTTTATTTGCACGCCGTTTAGCTAACCGTTTACGTGACGAGTTTGCATACGTATCGCGTGAGAGAAAGAGAGAGTAGGAGACACATCGCGCTTCCGATTGGCGACGGACCTATACCTAGCTAGCTAATACGTGTTGGAGAAAGGGAGAAAACCGATCCCCATCCATCCATCTCTCATCCATCTCAGACGAACTTCACACCGCCTGCTGCATGCTACGAGGACTCGGTGCAAGCGCTCAGCAAACAGTGTGTCGCAGACAAATGTCTAACAGGCCGCTTCTCCTCTCCTCATCGAACCTCCCCCACCCCCGTGTGACCTTTGCTTCCGATTTGCTCCGCTCGTCTGTGTTGCACCTTGCAAGGATCTCTATGTGTGTGTTTATGTGTGGCTGTGTGTGTTGAGCCGCAAAACCGGCCAAAGTCCTTGCACGGGCGGATATTATCGACAAATTCTATTCGGTTTTCAAGGGAGGGTTTGGGTTGCTGCTGTAAAAGGTCAGGGAGAAGAAGGGGCCTGCGGTTTTGAACGGTGCAGCGGTGCATGAAGGGCAACATGAAGCGGACTGGTGATGGGGGGGGGGGAGGGGGAACGACGGGCAGTGGCTAACTGGTTGCGCGGGATCGGGATCGGCGGCCGCGACACGCCGTGGAACGAACCAACGTACACAAAATCGTGCTGACCATGAGCGCGTGTGCTATTTTTCAATTTTCTCTACACAACGCACTGGGTCGCACGCGAGCATCCACACACAAATACACACAAGTAGAGACGATACGCACCGTACGTACAGTACAGCTAGCACAATATAGGTGCATAAAGAAGAATTATTTTAAAAAAATTTAATAAATATCATAGTTTCGACTAAAACTCATTTATTTTAAAGACTTTCGACTGGGTATTACTTTTCCGTTTAATAAATAGTTTATCAATTTTTGATGCGAAGTACATTGCACGAGAACAGGCGTTATATATTTTTACCCTCCTGAAAGTATGCAATCAGTTGTATTATTTTTATAATTTTAATAAAGTGGACAATTTTAAACCACGTAAATATTAAGTTTAGAATAACCCGATTTAGTTTTTAGTTTATAGATGGAAAATGCATGAAACCAGGATTGATTTTTTCAAACAGCCCAGTGTTACATTTTATGAAAAAATTAAAAAAGTGTACCGTTTAAACTAAATTTCGAATTTAAAATAAAAAAGCACTTAACCCAATCTCTGATCGGTTATAAATTATTTTCACTGGAACAGGACGGTGAGTTGGTGAGTCAAGCGCAGCATGCTCAGAAAAATTCCTGCCCATTATATTTAAACAGTGGAATTCAATAATGAGATTCGCAAACTTTTTTTTAAGAAACACACTGTACCGTCCTGCACACCGGAAAAAGCGATACCTCCCTCTTTGAAGATGATGCTGCTGCCCAGGAATGTCCCCTTCAATACATCTGCTCTCGCACACAAACACACACACACACACACACACACACACACACACACACACATACATGCACACGTCGGAGGAGTTTTCCCTCGGAGAGTTTCGTATGGCTGCGTGTGCGTGCGTGTATGTGTGTGTGGATGTGGTTCGCTAGCGCGTGTTTCTTGCCCGTGGCGTGCTGCATTCCGTTCCAATTCCTCCGAAGTGGCGATAGAATGAGAAGATTAACGGGGCCGAACGGACGGACGGACGAACTTTTGTTGAACTTTTCCGTGTCCGTCCCGTCGCTTTCCCTTGCCGCGTGTCCATGTGCCCACGGACCCACGCGTGGAGTGTATATCTCCAATGTGCTCGGCGTGAATTGCGATTGAAGTTCTTGGCGAACCCGGGGGGAGGGAAGTAAGCGAGCTGGGAAACGGAAAATTCGTGTCAGTTACGGTCAGCGGCGGACCCGCGTGCGTGTGGTTTTTTCCTCCGACGTGTCGTAAACGAACACACACACGCACGCACACTTTGTACCGGCGGTACCGGCGAGATGTATGGTGGTGGTTAAATATAGTCCAAATCAGCACCACTTCCTTTCGCTTGCCGCAGTGTCTCTGAAACGATCGGCGCGCGATTTGTCACTCCCCGACTACCTACCGCGCCGCTGCTCCCCGCTTTCCGCTTTCCGACTTGCACGACAATCTCAACAGCTCCGACTTCGTGATGAAGCTGGTAAAGGCGATGTTTTCATGGCTGTCCGCGTTCATGGGGTACGGCGTGTTTTATATCTTTGGCTTTTCCTTAGTTTTCCTTTCCCCCCTAGAAATGTTTCTCATCTCGCTTTCCGTCTCTCACCCTCTTACACTCTTGTTGATGTCGTTACGGTGTTAGTTTTAAGTGTGATCTGTCCTTAGAATTAGAATGTCTCCACTGCTTCCACCGAAACGATTTTTCACTCAGCCAATTGGGCTGCTGCGTGCTCGTTTGGGGCCAGGCAGGCAGGCAGGCAGGCAGGCAGGCTGCGACTACTGCGACCAACAATTCTAAAGGGTACGCCAAAGTATTGGAACCCACAGTAGTAAATCTATCGTTTGACATTAACGGTAAATTGTTTTTTGTCTTTCAGTTTTCTTTTCCTTGTTTCGGTTTTCTTCGGTGGCCGCTGCGGAAAACCACTGGCACTTTGAACAAAGGGAAAAGTTTGCCCTCAACCACTGTGGAGGGAAAACGGGACCGAGACGTACGATTGGAGCACGAAATGCTTCTCGCAGCACTTTACTACCATAATCGGTGGAATCGGGCTGTTTACCAAGCGCACCAGCCACATGCAACATAACGACCCATTTGCGTACGAACGCAAACGCGCCCGGGTTTCGCTCCGGTCCAAGATGTTTCTTGGCCGCCTTTGCAATTGCCGGCCGCACTGAATGCCCGTGGCGGTGCCGTCGCTCAGACTCAGACTCTGCACTACGGGTCACTAAAGCGGTGGTTCCGAGTGAGCGAACCGAGCTGACCCACTTTCCCACTCCCAGTGAGAGCACGTGACTAAAAATTTGCTTCCCGATGGAAGATCGTTTGTGGGACGATTTTTTTTTCTCCCGTTTTCGTTCGCTATGCAGTTGTGCAGCGGCGAGGAAAAAGTTTCTCCCCGCAAATGGAGAAGAATTCGATATGCCGGGTGCACACAGACACACACACAGTACACACACACAGCACACAAAAATAGTGAGTTTCGAAACAATCCGTATTTGTTAGGCGAACTTTACGAGAAAATCGTTCTGGCCCGTTTCGAGCCGGATTTCAATCTCCATTTTAGTTCCCGCCCGGGTTCAGGTGTGCCGAAATAGAACGAAAGATCTAATACCACGAAGTAATCCAATTCGCCAGCAGAAACGCTCACATACGGGCGCACAGTGCTTCGGAAAATCGGTTTTCACTATGTCCTATTCGAGCCGCCTATACCGTACATTTCCACACAGGCACACAGATCGAAGAAGACGGTTCTAAGGAATATGGATTGTGCGAATTCCAATTTCGCTCATCTCGGCTCGGCTGCGGGATGGGAACGCAAGGGAGAGCCAGGGAGAGCTTTCGCGTGATGAAGAAAGGAAGCATTCACCGGAAGCCAGCCTCCGAAAGGGGGAGGAGGAGGAGAAGCGAAAAATCAGCAAATTCCATCGATCGATACTCATCCTTTTGCGGTGACATATTCCCGGGGCAGGTTTATGTGTTTGTTTGCCGATTTTACTTTTTTTCTCTCTCTCTCGTGCTTGGGGCGCAGGTTCTGTACGCGCCAGATTCTTAGAAGCAAACGCGCACAAAACTAGCACAAGACACTACCTACAGGTGGCGCAGGTGTGCTGCCATGGTTTGTGATATGAAATTATGGCCTTCGGTGGCACCGGTGTGGGAAGGGAGAGGCAACATGTGTTAGGTTTCTATTTCGGAAAGCTATTAAACGATATATTGCGCCACGGATCAAGCTTTGGGGTTTGCCGGAATGCCTTGCTGGTGCTCGTGCTGGTACTTGCAGGCTTCTTCTTGGAAATTAGAAATCCGTACGTTCTGCACGAACCGTTCCGAGTGACCTTCCGGAATGTGTCGTACATTAGAACAGATGTTTATCTTGGTTTTTTCTTCCTGCCCAGCCGGCTTCCCATTTGCCTTCGGATTGCAGAGCGAAGACGACGGTTGAGCGGGGTGCGAATAAATTTCCAGCCAGCCTAGTCGTCTTGCTCCTGCCTACGAGCAAGCTCCATCCATCTTCCCAATAGGAAGCCATCTTCGTGCGATGGTCATTTGAAAGGATTACCTCCCCTTTTTGTCGGGTAGCTAAATGTTGCTCCTTGTTCGCTCTCTTCCGACGCCTAGTTCTTGCCTCTACAGTTGATAAGGTCCCGTGCATATGGATGACATCTTCAAGACCAAAACACTGTTGATGCTGCACAGCAAACCAGCAAAAATAGCAAAACAACTTCCCTCCCTTCGAAACCGTCCCTCGAAACCCTCCCGGATGAAACCGGATCAATCGTAAACAACGACAGAGCCATAACAACTTCGTGCGGCTTACACTTCTATCCAGGACAAACAGACACACACACACACACATGTCTGTTAAATACATCACTAAAAGCGCTGCCAAACGGGTTGCGCGCGGCTTTGGGGATGATTTTGTTTATTTTTCGCCGTGCCGGGTGCGTTTGGCGAGGGTAACGATGCATTTTACGAGCACCCGTTTCGATAGCGAGCGCTGTTCCGTACGCCGAAACTATTATTTCTTGATCCCTTCTTCGAACCTTCCGCAATCGGACAAAGTGGCCGAGGCAGCTGGCTTTGTTTGCCATCATTTCGGGCACCGTCTGTGGTTCGGTTATCCCTCGAACAGGGTTCAGGTAAAGCCGATCGGCTTTATTAAATACGCCGGTATCATGTGTCAGGAGCGGTGGCGCACTTTACATATTTGTTTTGCCGGTGCCGTAACTCAAACCGTTTAGGGAATCCACTTTGGTGGACTTTAGCTGCTAAATTGGATGTAAATTCTATTTCACCTGCAGCTCGTCCGATTTGAATTGTGTTCTATGTTTACGCTCAAAAACGTTGATCCACTTATCTTCGGTTTTAAAGTTTTTTTAACTCCTTTGGGACGATATTGTAATGATTAGCAAAGTAATAAAACATGTTGCTTTTTGGAAATTGTTTTAATTTTTTGTAGATTTTTCTATATTTTAAGTAGATTTTAACTTCTCATCCCATGTTGATTTTCAAGAAGATTTTAGTAATATGTATTTGTTAAAATTATTCTGTGCTAACGCCTTTCTGAAATTGCTCTATCTATACCATGCATACTCCTATAGTGTTTGAAAAGCCTTGCATAGTATCATGTTACCACATCCATTCAATTGAAAATGAGCTTCAAATGTGCAACCACTACCGAAAACTGGAAACGATACACAAAATGTTAGCTCATTTGTCAGTGGGCTAGTTGTAGGTCAAATACAAAACTACGCTTTACTTCCTACATTTATGATACAGTGGAAGCGAAACTAATTAAATTTAGCTTTCCGGGAAATATGAGTTGTCTGAAGCGGTGCACATTTCCCGGTAAAAATAGGTTGCCTATACAATAGTTCACTGTTTCATCGAATATACATTGTAAAATCCTTACGAACAACGACCTTATTATTTGCGTAACACACAAATGTGTTGTGCAAAGTATTCCAAGAAATTGAAATATTTTCAGAATTCATTTCGGGTTCACTCTCAGTGTAAATTGTCACTCGCATAATTTGTAAGCTTTTGTTAAAAACCCGAGTATCTCTATTCCAAAAAGCATGAGAATTCCAACACCTCACTGACGCTCACCACTGCAAAGCATCCCATCGTTGTGGCATTTTCGCTGCAATTTGGACCGGATTACAACCCGGTACTAAAAAGATTTCCCAACGAGTTTAAAGAAAAGCCTCTTAAACGATTTGCTCCGCAAACTATCCCGAAGCAAGCTGTCAGGAACCGAACCGTAGGAGTGTAAACCCTCCTGCGCCGCTGCTCCCGGAGCACGCTAAAAGTGGAAACTTTGTTTACTCTAGATCACACTCCAACCGGTCTTCCCGGCTTTTGATGCTGTGAAGCCTCTATTTCTTTGGTCCAAAAATATGCAACGACACCCCGAGCAAGCGAGCGAGCTGAAGAGAAACTAGCTGTTGAAATAGCATATGCAAAATCGCTACGGGTTGTCAATATTTGCGCAGGACCCCGTCGCAGATAATCGAACCGAAACTTCAACAGCAGCAGCCGCAGCAGAAGCAGCAGCAGCAGCAGCAGGACATCCACAAGTCATTTTTCCGTTGTGTTGCGCTCTTCGCGCTATTGATGGTGTTCTGGTTCTTCTGTGAAGGTTCCATTTTTGAGGCGCAAAAGAAAAAACGACTCCAGCGCTTCCACTTTAGAGCGGAACGCCCCAATGGAAGCGCTTCTGGCGCAGCTGGCGGCGAAGGGATTAAGGAAGTGTGTGTCGTGCCTCATGTTTATGCGATGGCCACCGGCATGAATCGCTTCGCTCGTGGGAGGCGATTTTCCCACCGCCCGCGGGTAAAAATGGCTCACCAACCGTTTGTTCTCCCCGTCGTTCCTGGGGAGCGCCAGTGTGTGGTGTGCGTTTGATGGAATCGTTGAAAACGGTCGCTGATAGGCGGCATATGCAAAACGGTTCGAATCGGCCGTTCTGTATCGAAGACTACCGGTGATGCTTTGCCACTCGATGATGGCAAAAGGAAGCGAAGTGGTTTGGGGTCAGCTAAAATATACATATATGCAAATCAAATGAATCGCATCGAACCGGAACCGGATCCGGTGGCTTCGGTTGCCTGGCCGGGGCCGGGGTTGGATTCGGGAAATTAATTTAAATGCTCTTAATCAGATTTGTAGATCTTTTATTCCGTGCGCTGCAGCCGCAACGTTTCTTATGGCTTTGGGTTGGATAGTGGAAAGCAAAGCACAACCCAAAACCGATGTTTCAGTAGATGGAGAGAGAGTGTGTGTGAATAAAAAGGGACATTATCGTAATCATTTTTAACGCTCTCACATATTTTTTCACTATCCCAAAGCCTGTACCCGTTTCGTTATTTCTCTATTAAATCCGTTCGGTAACTGACGGTTTTCCTTCACATGTCCTTTCCACTGAACGTGCGGGCTGGGAGTTCCCACTTCCAAACAGGAAGCTGTCCAATTCTAAAGTTCAGTACGTTAGCGGTCCGTTTTTCTCCGAAATTAAAAAAAAATAAACTACAGACGATCGTACGCAAAAACCAGGTCAGCCTGCAGGTAGCGCCGACTCTCGTCCTTTTGGGAAATGGAACCGGGAAATTACTTAATCAGGTTTTTTTTTACTGAATTATCTTTCACAACCCCAGGTAGGTAGGTTTCCTCCCCTACCGTCCTCCCCCTTGATGGAGGTACCGACGTCGCGTAAATTACGGACCAGCCGTTTAACATTTCGCTGAATTCATCAGAAGGTTCATCGGGAGATTTTTCATGCTTCGTAAATTTGAGTACACCCAAACGGTGTGGGCACCGACAAAAAAAAAGAAACAGAGCAAAAGAGAGAGAAAGAGAGAGAGAAAGAGAGAGAAAACCCACCTATCGGATACCTCCGCATAAACGAAATGCCCCCGGGGCGGTGACCGCCACCAAATGGGTGGAAAATTATTGCAGAGGTTTGTTTTATGTTTCCAGCGAAGCGCGCGCGTTTCCACCCGTGTGAATCTTGGGTGAAACGCTCTTGAATGAAGTGGTGTAAAAAAGGGAAGAAACCGTAGGGAACCATCGGAAAAACTGTAACGAGAACAAGTGCGCTGCGCATGCATCCTTTCCGGCTGCGTTACTCTTTTGCCCTGTTAGAGCAGCACGAACAGGTAGGGAGGAAATTTTATGTCCACTTGTATGTCATTTCAACCATGGCGGGCGGGCGCTTTTTCTCTTTATTTTATATTTTGATTTGGGCAAACAATTTTGTTCCAGTTCCTCCACAATCTGCCATTTATTCCTTAATTTGTTTTCTGCGCATTTTTACATATAACACTATGAGCTGCGATAGATGTACATGAGGCGTATTAAATATGTTAAAATTTATACGTATATGACATTTTTCCTGACAAATTCTACGGAAGGTTGTAAAACAGAATTTTTAATAGTTCGTGGTATGAATAGTCATATCATGTAGTTATCTTCTCTTTTCAAAAATTTTCTTTCCATGCAATGGAGTGATATCATAGTGTGGTGTAAAAATAATTCAACCAAATCAAGATCATGTAGAGTAAAATAATAGGAATTTCGAACAAACTAACAAACATGTCAGAAGAGTCATAGCAAATCCTTTCATAAATAAGCATCATTGGAACATTGAGTAATTTTTCTATGGATAAAATAACTAATCACCACAGTCTGGTAATTTTTGGTATAACAAACTGCCAAGCTAACTTTTCTATTTTGCCCACTAAAAGTCAGTCATGGCATTGATCAGTCATGGGTAAAAAGCGTTCACAACTACACTCATTTTATAGGACTGAATGCTGAATTTTAAATTTAAAATTGAAAAAAGGAAAATTATTCCACAGCATATTTCAACATAGCGCAGGCGACTGAAACAGAATTTGCAATTGAGTGATTATGAAAATTTGCTTCCCCTTCAACCACCTTTATTCAGAGACAAATGAACCAGGCACGAATCAGTTTAAGCTCGAATCATTTGAGCTTGGAATTGACAAAAATAAAAAAATATTGCGAGGGTTTGAGTTACAAAGACGATAAATCATGTTATTTTTTTCGCTTCCTACTGATGAAAAATATTATTTGGTCCATCTTTTATTCATTCTTATAAATTTGATTTTTTTTATTACATGAAGTTCCCGGTTGCTTCAAGAATTACATTCTCACCACAGGTCTATTTTTTAGTTAAACTGCAAATAAAATTTAAATTTAATTGACAGTCAACGCTTTCGAATGGTTCTCTTTTAAACGCTTTCACGTAAAACTCTACTCACCTTGCAAAAGCCACCAACTAACAAACGGCAACTGCTCCGTCATTCGAACCGGAACACAAGCTCTCAACTATTTCGCACAAGTTGAAAACTCTCCTTAAGCGACGTTTTGCTCCGGCTTAATGAAAGACTTCTCACCATTTCCCGCACAGAAAAGACCGATTCAACAAAGATTACCCACTTGCGGTGGGATACTTCTTTACCGAGGCGCCTACCGTGTCTGCAGCTCGGTCGAACCCTTCTGCACCTAGCAAACGTTTCACGTACGCTTCCGCCCGGGCCGTTTGGTTCGTTGTTTCGTACAAAACTTTTGCTTACCTTTGGCTGCGCACTTCCCCAGCCCCGCCGGAAGCTGCCCGGATGCTCACTTGCACCGGACACGCCACGGGCCGGGAACGGAGACGGTCGAACGGCAAAACCACGCTCCGGTAAATAGGAGTGTTGTTTTGCCCCCCTCCGAGGAGCCTTCCCATCAAGCGTATTTTGACAGTAAAGATGGTCCGGAGGGGTGGGGATTTTGCCCTGCGTTCCTTTACAGTAAGCAGACACCCCTCGAGGGGGGAAATGGGCTGCGGGAAAATCGATGTAAGTTCATTTCCATGCCCGTACGTACGGACATTCGGTTTGCGGTTTTTGTGGCCGGAACCGGACCGGATTTGCCGATGCCGCAAACACCGTTCACCGAAAACAAAAGAAGAATAAAAAAACACACTCCACCCGGCGAGCATTGTAATGTCTTGGGTAAACCGATAAAGTACACGTGTCCCTGCCGCCACGAGCTCTCGACCCGGCCGTACCCGGGAACGGGAACCGAAACGAGACACCGTGGCGCTTCGTTCCCGCAATGAGCTGGTGGCGCTTTTGGCGGGATTTCAACTGAGCCCGAACGGAGCTCGAGTCGAGTTGCGGATTTGTTTTCGCAGCCTGCCACGGCTCAACTGACACAATCGCTCTGCTTTCATCGGTCCGCTTCTCGTCGCTGTCTTCCTTCCCGTTTGGCTCGTGTTCGGTTGAAAGAGGGAGTGAGAGACAAAATAGAAAGCGTCGCTTACAATTCACCCCTCCACCCGGCGAGGGAGCTGCAAAAACACAACATCAGATTTGGTGGCTTAACGCTCTAATAAGTAAAATCAATTTGTTGCGGCTGTATCGAAACGAAAGGAGCAGTTGGCACCCATTGTCTTTGCGCACGATTGTTTCGATTGCCACCGGTTCTCGCCGGTGGTTTCGGAAAACCCGCCCGGATGAAATTGGAACCGCCCGGGACGGGCGTACGAGCAATCAATTATTCAATTTACTCGTCTTGACAACTGAAACCAGCACTTTATTAGAATACGATCGTTTCAGTGCTTTCGGTTGGCGTCGGTGCGGTACGTTGCGGTTCGAGGAAAGAAAGTAAGATTATCACCCGTACCAATTTCAGGGTGTCTCGAGATGGTGGCTTTGAGATATCATAAACAATTATCGGGTGCTTTAAAAGCAGAGACAAATGGGTCGGAGGTTGATTTTGTGTGGCACTTATTATTCATATGATATAGAGTATTTATTCATAAAAAATCAAATATAAGATATGCTCCTTCTTATCATTAAAAGCAACGCTGAACATTCAGTGACACTGCGCTATTCTGATTTCGATCTCAGCTTAAAGCTGACACCGAACATTGACACCTGTGACCGGATATCGGCATACCTTAATCTTTGATGCCAACCCGAACGCTAATGGCGTGGGATGGAAGAAGCGAGGTGGGGAGGATCATAATAAATTGTGGTACGAGCATGAGGTCTAATCGTGCGACGCGGTATGGATGTAAAAAAGGCATTCGCACACAAATACCACAATATTATGGATGTAGGTTTACTGATATTAATTGATTTCCCTTGTTAGCGTACCTTCGGGACAGTGCTGTGAACAATTGTAGCAATCGTCATGATTTTCAAAAATTGTTGTTTAAAAATATTTGAGCCGAAATCGAATAGAAATATTTATAAATAAAGTATTATTTCTCATGAAATCTCTAGCTTTTTATCGCTTTAGTCTAGTTAGTTAAATTATGTGTGTTAATAACATCAATCTTTAAGCGATGGCTCCACTAATAATTGGTTTCTATTGATGAATTTGATTAGTGAATTTAATTATTTTCTCTTCCAGTGCCAGAATTCAAAGTCATTCAATTTGATTGGAAAAAATACTATAAACATGGAAGGAATCGTTAAGTCCTAAACGGAGTCACTCAATTCATGACTATGTGAAAAAATAGATAAAAACATGACAATTTGATCATTTTAAAAAGTAATAAAATGTATTGTTTCCTTTCTAGTACTATTTTACAAAACCTCTAGTAAGCACTTCCCACTGACTGTTAATTGCTTCAGACAGTGTTTACACCACCTATTTTGCATTCGTTTATTATGTCTGGTACTGTAATAACCTCCGCTTTACCCCTCCCCACGTCACGTGCTGCGTCCTGTTACTGTGCGGTTTTGCGGCGCAGCTTATCGAACAATTCCGAGGTCGAAAGACCACAAAACCCCACCAATACCGCCAACCAATGAGGCTGCGGTTATTTATGGTGCGAAAAGTGAAGCCATGCAACGTCGTCCCCAACGTAACAAACCCGGTGGTTGGCTCGTTAACTCGAGCCCGAGCTGGAGAGATTCCTCACCCAAAAGGGAGTTCCTACCGTCCGCGGGGAGAGTTCCCCGAACCGCGCGCCCGTCACGGCACACCTTCGATGAATAATGTGACAGCGATAAATTCAAACCAACCGACCGACCTGCGCCACCACTGCACGGAGATTGATCATTAATTACGAACCAATCGCGCTGTCGGTACGGCGCCTAATCAATACGAGCCTTCGTGGATCGTTACAAGCAAAAGCATGCATCTGGTTGTAACTTTTACCAATTCGTTTGGTTTGCTTCTTGCGAACGAATTTACGATAGACTAGGTGGACTGGGTGGGGTGGCTTACTCACACAGACTTCGTTAAACCCCACACAGCTGCGCTTATCGCGGCAGGTGGTAAAAGTCCCGAAAAACACACTCAACTGCTGCTGGTGCTGCTGCTGCTGCATCGCCAGTGCTTCCATTTGCCGGTAATGAGTTTGCTTTTAAAGTTAACAAACACGCAACGTTCATAAAAAAGAAAACGAAACCAGATTCGCGAAACACATTCACCGGGAAAAAGAAAACTTGAACCCAAACGAACGAAGACTTTCGCTCCCGCTCGTTAGATCCCCGGGGCGGGCACGTGTTTCCCAGCCACGGGTAGGTTTAATTTACGTGTATCCATGTCGCGTCTTTAGCGCGCACCTTATACACCTTCCTTATTCCGCGGGCTGTTTGACTGGTGGGGAAAAAATGGAAAACAGGGAAGCAGGGAGCAGAAGGTATGGCTTTCACGCTGCTAAGGACGTTGTCGAATAATGTCGAAAAATCATCAAAACCACCACCACCCCTTCCCGAGCGAACGCTGGGGGAGAAGGGTGGCAAATTTGTGCCAGCGTGTGAGTGTAGATTGCCATCATTGGGATATTATCATAACCCGCGTTTACATTAATGCCTCTTACCCGTCAGCGGCAGCGTTTTCTCCGCTCTCAAGCGTGCGAGTGGTAATCCTTTTTTAGATCGAGTTTGACTGTTCTTTCCCTTTCCCACCGGCGCTCCGGAGAGACAGGTATATTTTTAACCGTTTTCGATTCGCAAACGAAACAAAAGCTTTCACCTGGTTCCCTGCGGTGAGCCGGCTAGGCTGGGAAGCAGACGCACGTTGGGGGTAAGACCGGTCATAAGGATTAAATTGAAGCTAAATTATTAGGCGGATTTGGCTACGGTATTGTTAATCGGATAAATTGGTTTTATAGCAGGCAGCACTTTTTTAACGATTAACGCTGGAGAGATTCTGATAATGAGTTTGAAAGTTGTTTATATGGACTGTGTTGTTTTCTGCTGGAAAATATACATCTTTAATATCATACCTATCTTCAACTGTTGGAAAGAGTTGGTAATTTAAGAAATTATATGCTCATAATCATGACCTTCAACAACAAGTATATTTTCAAAACTGTTAACAAATTTGTATCAGTGTGTTGGTTAAAAAAACGAAAAAATTGTAAATTTTAAATGGAGGCGCCTGGTACTTCATTTAAAAATTATTTTATCTTGCATGAAAGAGTTTGGTGTACTGGAAACAAATATAATTTTTATGCTTTAGATCTGGTTTTGAGACTCTATGTTTTTTTTTCAGTCAGCAGAGGTTTATACTTTTAGTAACGAATGTACTTTCCTTAACAACCCTTATATTTCATAGACTATTCTAGAAGTAAATCATTATTAAATTTTTGTTTGCACCCAAAGATTTTCACGGTATTAAAATAGTTACACTTCCCAGCTTGTTCGGAGCAATTTCCCATCGTGCGAAAGATTCCACCCATTTATACCGACCCCACTAGCTTCCGGCGTGAAAAATGAACCATTTTTGTGCGATCTTTGCTTGAAACTGTGGCAACAAAAGGAAGTGGAACCCATTTTGGACTACCTCACGGTTCGCCAAAACTCGTAGTTAGCTCGGGAAAATGGGCGATGAATCGCGGGAAGGTAGGGCACGGAAGGACAGTGAATTGTTTCACTTAATCATTCGTCTTATTTCCTTTCACACCGCGTCACTGCGCCACCCGAGCGGCATGCCTTAATTAGGTGGGATTAGCTCTAGGTGTTTAGCACGGTGATGCTACTACTTCGGTTACTAGCGCTTCGGTCGTCGCGGAGAGCAACCGTCTTACCCGTAAAAATACCCTCCTGGTTGTGAAATTTTAATGCTCCTGCTTCGGACGGTTTCCATCGTCCGTACGTACCCCCCATCGCTTATGGAAACGCGTTGATTCCAGAAGCGAAATTATTAGGCCACGAAAGCAGCATCACCAGCAGCAGCAGGGAATCCATTCTTTGCCCCGGGAGCAAATTAATTCACACCATTCGTGTTAATCCATATCCTTTTGTTTCTCGTCCATCGTCATCGTTCGCCCGGAATGGTTTGTGCGAACAATTTCGAGCACCGCGGTGGTGTATGCGGTGAGGATGCCAACCGGAGGAAAACCGCTATCGTGTTCGTTGCTGCACGGTGCGGGGTGTTTTTCTGCAATTTGTGATGAGTGTGATGGTTTCGGCTATGGCTTATCGCACGCAGTTCATAGCGATAGAACACTTCGGGAAGAGATTTGTTTAGAAGAGAACGTACATTTGTTTGGCGCCAAAGATAGGTCACGAGCAAAGTTTTGGGACTGGAAAACAAACTCCGAGGAATAGATAAACAACCGGACTAGCTTTGTTTTGGATTAACATATCTAAGCGATTAAATTTTCGATATTGAAAAACAAATATTTAGTCAAATGATAAGTATGCTGAGCATGTCTTTTTTATTCTGCATCCAATTAGTGAATTTTTTTTTCATAATGGACCCTAAGCCAAATTGAGGTTAAAGATAAGATTGCTACAATTTCGAGAACACTATGCAAAAACTTTAGACACAAGTTTTTAGACTACTATGTAATTATTTTATTCAATTATTATACATTTTTATAATGCGTTTATTTATTTTATGAATTAAATAAAGTTTTCTCAGAGACTGCTTTCTTTGCTGAATATTTGTGATTGATTGAAAACTTTCATCTAAAAAAATTCTTAAATTGCTTATGCGAAATGTAAATGAATGGTCTTCAAACATTTTGCAATATTCATACCCGTACCGTTGGCTTAAGATATCACGAAACAAAGACTTCCTGCTCAAACAGCATGCCCCATTATACGCTCTTATCCTACTCGTAACCGAGCCTAACCGAGCGCTGCTTGTGAAATACATAAATTTAAATATTATTTGTTTACCCAAACAAACGACAAGAGTGTCGTTCTGAGCCACACCCGCTGGTACTCCGCTCCGTTCACACCCCCATCCCCCCATTATTTCATTGCATTCCAAAATGGCTTGAAACTCGATCACTATGATAAGGTTTTAGGAGATACAAACATTTAATTTGATTTTTGTACTAACTTTCTGGAACCACGTGGAAGTGGGGGGGGAGGCGGTAACGCTTACAACGATACATTACATCAACAGCAACATCAACACCATCAATTTTTTTTTGTTTTGCCCTCCCCGTCCCCTCCCCACACCTCACCAACAGCTTGTTGTATGTTTCGCGCCCGGTCTGCCTGCCGTAAACTTCGCTACACCGTCGCTCTGTGTGCATACGCTCTGTGCCGCAGCGCCCGAGCCAGTGCGCCTGTGCTCATTAAATTGCGAAATTAAATTTTCAAAAGCATCATTTTCCACCCACTCGTCCTACCCCTACCAGCCCGCTCCCGCTCACGGCCACCAAATGCAATTTGAAAGTCTTTGCACACACAGAGACCCACCCACCCTGAGAGAGGCAGAAGTAGTGAGAGCTTTTCCGTTACATTGTGTGCAGAATCGTGCGCGTCAGGCGTGAATCGTCACACGAGATGGAAAGCGAGCGGTAGGCGAAGGTAAGGATTCCCGAGTACTCCCTCAATCTCGTTCTCCTCCTACTCCCCTTTCCACCTCCCTCCTCCACTCGGCCAACGTTAACGGCGTGTCGCCAGAGCGTTTTGCTCCGTTTCGGAATTTTTCGGTTTGCGGGCTGGGGTGTTTCGCGCGCTTGCCTCACGCTCTCGGTCGCACTCATGACGCACTCCGTTTGCCGTGCGTTAGCCACTGCGAGATCGCCTCAGGTGTTGCTAACCCTTCGGGGCAAGGCGAGGGAATTACGGTGCCATTTGTTACAGCACGCAACGATCACGAAGCAAGGTAGACTTGGTGGGGAAATTAATTTTCAAATTTTCGAAACCATCGGCTCACAATTGTTGCTGCGAGTTCAACTAATGACTACACAGCGATTCTACTAATGACGATGCAGACGCGGTGGTAGTAAAGGCTTCAACGCATAATTCTAAATCAACGCTCGTAATCGCACGTTGGTTCATATTTTGTATGGTTTCGATTGCGTTCAATGCGCTAGCTTCGCCCTCGATTCATGATTGATGAGTGTTTAAAGGCAACGCATTTATTCGGTGGAGGTAAACATCAATGAATTAGTACCGATTTCATCGAGCCTAAAGCCATATAATTGAATTTGTTGGACAATCTCTCCGTAAGCTTACAGATGACGGCCCTGTTGCTCGAAATTTCATACTTTATTATTCAAATTGTAAAGGCTTTGCGTTCAACTAACTAATCACTGATGATATTAAATGATATTGATATTATATTTTAAAACTAGTTAGTTTTCAAATTAGTTTACATAAATGACCCAATTTATTTTTGCTTAACCTTTACTTCAAACATCAAATAATTTTGTCATATGTTTCATTCATATCAATGTGTTATATAGTGAAAAAAATTCATATGAAAAAGTTTTGCAAAATAATTACAACATCAGCACATTTTAAATTTATTTTTAAAACACTTTCAACCAGTGTCCTCACCGGTGGCTCTCAATGCAGCCGAAGCCCGCGTGAAGCACGCAATAAAACTCGCGAAAATATGTTGCAACTTATTAATACACACACACGTGTGCGCCGCTCGCCGAAAGGGTTAACCCGCCTGCACGACGGTGTACGGTGGAAAATAATAAATAATACAACAACCAAGAAAAAAAAACTTCCCTCGTTGCGCACGCTCGTAAAAATGTCGGAAAAGTAAATACTACTAAAACCGAGCGCCCCAGTGGTAGGAGAGTTGTGGATGGGTCCAGGGCGATGGGTAGCTTGGTGATGATTCTGTTTCCGTTTCCGTGCAGTTTTTTTTTTTTTAGTACAGCATCACCCAAAAGCACGCCGCTAGTCGGTGCCGGTGCGTATTTGCGATATCTGGAGCCACTCACTCACTGCAGTAGCGCACCGATGATGATGGGCAGGCGCGGATTTCCCGGAGCACGGTTCACGGTGCTCGAGCGGGCGCTGATTAGTTGTGTTGTTTACATTGCGAGCCAAAAACCCCTTCTCCTCCCGGTGTGGCGTGATGAGACCGCACACGGATCCGAAAAATCCTTACTATTACATTTTACGCCCACCAGCGCTCCGCTCCGGTTGATCGAGCGGAGCGTCGAAGCGAGCACGAGCAAGTTTGGGAAGAGGGAAGGGGGTAGAAAGAAAGAAAGAGAGCGAGAAAAAAAATGCTCTAAAATTATGTTACAACATAAACCCCGTTTCCCGTTCATTGTGTGTGTGTGTTTTTTTTTTGTTTTGTTTTTTTTTTTCGTTGCATTGTGTGGTGCTGTTGGACGACTTTTCTGCCTTTCTTCTCCACAACAGCTCCTTACAAAACCGACCGGGAACGTGTTTATACTCGTTTCCCACCACTGCTCCTCCCCCTGAGCACGACTCCCGTTTTTTTATTATTTGTTTACAAGCGCACAAAACTTCGGCTCGCACCAACTCTTAAGCCACACGTTTCCGCGCGTTGTTTTTCATCTCTCGCGCGCGGCGAAACAAAATACCACCGCGTACGTTTCGCCCGCATTCGCCATCGGGTTTTTGACATAGTTTCGCTCATGAATGGAAATAAACATAACAACCAGTATGGAGCGCATGGAAGATGGGTGAGAGAAGACGATAGGAAAGTAAGCAACCAAGCAAGCAACGAAGCAAGCCATGAAGCTACCCGCCGGCTGCTGGCTGCACGGGCTGCGAAAAGCGGAAGGCAACACTGTCAGCGCGATGGCAATAAATGTTGACACGAATAAAAGAACTTTGTCAGTCGAATCCCGGCACCCGGAGGCCGCCCCGGTGGAACTCGGGCTTATTTGGGCTTTAGTATTTAGAGCGAAACGGCTGTGAAGATCGGGACGTATTCGAAATACACACACACACACACATAAACTACATAACAACATCCCCGAAGTGCTCGAAGTCCTTGAAACGGTTCCGTTCCAAAACGGTGTCCACCCGGTCCGCATCGAGTCGAAGCATTTCGTTATTTCATTTGGCAAGTTTAATGGAGAAAGTTTGCGATGGATGGGGCGGACGGCGAAGGGGAAGGCTTTGCGATAGACAACAGTGACCGTTCGACAATCGTTACAGGCCCACACAAGGCCTCCGAACACACGAACTGTGCCACAAAACCCATCGGTCTTCCGGCGATCTTCCTCTGGTCGACTCAACAGAAGGGGGGAAAAAACAACCCACTCGCCCAACAAAACTACTAAATGCAACGCGCGATTCTGGCCGTACTCTTTCCCCTTCTCTCACTCTTTCGTTTGAGAAACGTTGCGCAGGTGTTTCTTCTTGCTGCCGGCTTCGAACGAGCATCGAAATGGACACCGGCTCGGTGTTGGTAACGTTTCTTTTTATTTTTTGTTTGTTAATGGTTTTTCAATTTGCCATTTTAATGCGCTCGGTCAGGCTGGCTCCACACTGCAGCGGTTGAGTGAGTCATTCGGTGCCCGGAACATGCCAGCAGGGCCATGAAATAATCCTTTTTGGGAAGGATTTGCCGAAAACGCTACGCTACGAACTAGAAGTGGATTCTGGAAACGGAAAGGTTGGGAAAGCAATGGTTCGGGCTAGGAAAACAACGCTTCCTTCATTCGGTTTTTTTTTATTTTTGCGAACACTTTCTGCCCCTCTCTCGCTTTCTTTCTTTGATTTGGATTACCCAAGCCCCAACTTCCGCCACCTTAATGGCCAAGTTGGTTCCGGTGGCGCAAACTGGTGCAACCGCAGATTAGCAGCATGCACCAACTAAGCTAGCGCACAATGGGCACGGAGCGAATTTAAAAAATCGCGAGGATAGCTATTGTGGGATATAAATCACTATCGGGATGCTGTGGAAGCTATACATTATGCGAACATTTGACTGGATTGGCTTCTTACTCGGCTGAGTTAAGAGCTTATTCGGCTTAAGTTGTTATTCTTTTGTGAAATGGCTGAAACATCTTTCTGCAGTCGGTTTTAAGATTTTCTTCGGGTTCAAAATAAGATATTACAGTCTAATTTCCCATCATATTTAAACAAGAAATTGAAAATGCGGTAAAGTTTACACCCTAAGGATCTAAGTTTTCATCACGATAGCATGTATTGTGTTGTACGATATGTATTCAATAATTGGGATTTATATCTTTTATTTCCTAATAAAATAAAAAATAACTATTGGTATATAACTGGCATGTAAAGTTTGAACTTTTTCTTTCGCATACATGCATGATTTAAAATGAACTTATGTCGGATTTAAAGACAAAAAGTACACAAAGCCATTAGTACGTACATGGCATCAAATTTGTTTTGCCTCAACCCCTTCTTCATACCACTGTAATTGCAGTGGCCTACAAAGGCCAGTAGGTGATTGTATGAAGTCCTCCCAAAGCGCTTTCGTAAGCGCCTCTGTTGCTTTTATTCGTCTAGGAGTTCCTCGAATCACAAATCAATTTTCCGTGGAAAACTTGAACGTCAATATCCTTTCCGAAACGTATCGACTACTGAGAAATATAGTGCAAAATTGTGTCTCGCCTCACCTACGCCGAGAAAACACTTCTGAGTACTTCGGTTACAAAAACTGACAAATACTTCGGTATAACAAATAACACTTCTGTGAGAATTCTGCTTTCGTGAAAACCAGCTTCAATATTGAACCACTTTACAAGGCACTCGAAACAGTCGAAACAGTTGAAATGCATCAAACGGTAGGAGAGGGGGAGAAAGGGTGGCGTTTAAAATCAGCTTTCTCTCATTCTCATTCGCCGCCTTTGGAACGGTTCGAATTCACCGAATCTCATCAAATACCCGCTATCATTGGCCAAGCAAGGCAATCAGTCGAAATAATTATCATCAATCACTCCGTATCGTCGAATCGTCGTTCTTTTGACCAAATAATTTTGACCCCTTAATCCCAGCGTGTTCCAATCGGCCCGGAATGGCGAAGCAGAGATCAAATTGGCTTCTTCTTTTACTCTCGCTCTCTCTCTCTCTCTCCATCTCCCACTGTGGCATCCGATTATAGAACGTTTCCTGGAAATAAGCTTCCCATTTCACCACCTAACGTCGGACCGATTTGACTTAATGGCGGCACTCATCATGTCCCCGCACCGCCCAAAGCTGGGAATGCAATTCTATTGAATATTAAAGCTTATAATAACTCAACCATACGGGACCTTAAGTGGGAATAGGGGTGGGGAGCCAGGGATGGGGAAGCGCCTTCCTCGTCTCGTTCGCTCGACATCCGTTTTCCTGCCTGTTTGGCCCCTCATTTCCGGTTTGCCGCTTCGAACTTTTCCTGTAGATAAACGGGCTAGATAGAGAGAGAGGGGAAGAGAGAGATGCAGAGAGAAAGTCGCATAAAAACAACCGAGTGCACTCTGTAGAACGTGAAGACCAACCTGCCAACGAAGGAGAGGCACTGAATTTGATCATCTCGCTGTGAAACCCGTCGCAGCAGTAAGCCTTCTTCATCCGCGTGGATGGAAATAGTTTTCACTCGTAATTATGCCCGCCGATAACAAGTTTTCTGACCCATTTCCATATCCGTTCCGCCACCACCACCACCACCACCATTGCCACCGCCAGGAGTATGTTTCCGATGGAGTGAAATGTGTTTTGGTCAGCCCGTGTCGGTGTGCAAAACTTTGCCACGTCAACCTCGGACTTCTTGCCCTACGACGGGGCAAACCAAAAACAAAAAAAAAAACAGCAAAATCTCAACCGACCCGGCGGTCAAGATGGGTTTAAGTTCGTAGTTTTGTGCCACGTTGATACGCGCCCCCTCCACCCCAACGCCACCGTTCAAACCGTGCGTCCTAATTCGAAGTCACACGGGCTCGTTTCTGTTGTTTTTTTCACCTCCGCTTTATGCCTCGAGTCTCATCGTTCATGTCGGTTTCGGTTCGGTGCCACCTCGGCCGCACCGTGTACGTGAGCATGCGGCTGTCACAAATGCATTCTGGTCTCGTTTTTCACGGCATGTCCCCGGGACATCATCCGAAGAGCCCACACGCCTCCCCCTATGGTTCATCGGCCCTTTGACTCTCGGCCAGCCAACGAAACTGGAGACCGGCAAAGGGGGCGTCAGTTAAGAACAAGCGACTATCGCACCGTTGTACGCTTCGTGTACGCCACAGCTCACATTTGCTGACATCATCCACCGGGTGGGCGGGCTGGCGAATGGAAGGGAAACTTGCGATAGTCAGGAAAATTCGTCCATTTTAGTTCGTATTTCCAGTTCCAACGAGCTCGAAAATTACTACATCCGGGGCTGGTTTCAGCTCCATAGGATCGTCGCAGCCGCCGGCAATGCCTCCACCCCGCTAGCGGAGTACATTTGACGTACGAAGTTGTGAGGAAGAAACGAACCCGGGCCTCATACACGCATACACGCCACATAAACGTTAACACTGCACGTGACTGAATTCGGAATGGTGAAATGGGGCAGTAGCTGGCGAGTAGCGAACAACAAGAAGAAAAAGAAAAAAATACACTAAAAAAGACAAGAAAATAATCAGCCAGCAGAGGTCCGTTTTCCATCATCGACTTGCAAGATGGCCGCCCGGCCGTAGGCGGCTGTGCCATTTGGACTGCTGGCCGGTGGGCTCGAGGTACTGACAACGTCATTCCACGGTGTGGAGTGGAAGGCACGGGCGGAAGGATTTCCTTTCCAATTTTTCCGGTCCAATCTCGTGTGTATGCGCTGCACGCCAGGAAGTCAAGATCGTCGCCATTCGCTACGAGCACCGACCGACTAACAAAAGAAAAAGCTTCTTTCTCTCTTTCTCTCTCTCTCTCTCTCTTTCTCTCTCTCACGCGCGTTTCAATAAATAAACATTTTATTAAATCGGCATTTTATTACTACCTCCCTTTCGCTCTCTCTCTTTCTCTCTCTCTCTCTCTCGCGGGTGTGCAATTGTTCGTTCCTCAACCTCTATTGTTGCTTCTGTTGGTGGGGGCGGAAGGCGACCCTCTCGGAGACAAATTTCATTCAAAATGTATCCGGAAGGAAGCTGCTCGCGTCGCCTCCGGAAGCACGGCCATTCGCGTGTGTGTCGCCATCGTCTGGCTTTGGCATGTGTATGTGTTTTTTTTTTGTTGCTTGCTTCCAAACGCATGTGCGTCGATTTTTCCTCCATTTTTCCTTCACCGCGAATCACGCAGAATCGAGGGGTTTAATGGTGTTCGGGGAAGGGGAGAGAGCGGGAGCGGGCGGGGAACAATTGATTGTGTGTTCTTGCGGGCTCCAAACACACATACACGCACACATACACTCAATAGACGCGAACGGGCCATGAAATTATTCGACCCTTTCATACCGTACCGCCTACTTGGACGCTTTCGGTGATCGATTTCTCCACTTTTTTTCCTACGATTTCACTCTTCTCGATCGAACCGAACCGAAGTGCCGGAAGAAAGATGGTTCATTAACGGCGGTGCGACACAAAAAAATAGAATGGTGTGATGGCGTTTGGCTAGCTGCCTGGCTGCCGGTTGCCAGCGGCAACGTTTGAGCTCGTTCGCGACACTGGAAACGGATGGCACGGTCAGCTCGAACGCCACCCGCCATAGCGAAATCGAAAGCGAAAGGGAAAAATCACTGGAACAGGGAAAACAAAGTACACTAAAAAAAAGAAAAAAACATTAAGCATTCCATCAGGATGATGATGGAGGTGGGAGTAGGATGCTGGGATGAAACGGCAGCGAGCGAAACCATTCTTCAAATATCTTTATTCAGATTTTTCGATTTTCACGAATTTGTGCCGTGAAATGTGCGTTTGCGCGTGTGTGTGTGTGTGGACGAGGGCGCGTTTTTGACACCGAGAGGCAGCCGAAATAATCAAGCTGTCAACGTCGCTCGCAGTACATTGATTTCGCGGAAGGAGTCCTTTTTTTCGACCATTGTTAAAGGCGTGAAAGCAAAACCAATACTTGCCGTCGGTGCTGCGAACAACGACTACCGTCAAGAATGTGGCCTTGCTGTCTCCTTTCCCCTGTCTGTCCCCGTGACGGATTCGACGGTGTGATTCTTCGTAAATTAGTAAAAGCGTCGTATAGCGTAGCAACAAAAAAAAAAGCGCGCGCGCGACTCACTGGCTCAATCTACTCAAATAGGGAATGAAAACGCGCGGGCGTTTGAAGAATTCAACACCCCGTTTGAGACGATGGTAATAGAGCAGGGAAATTCTACAACACCACCTGCACCAGCTTTTGCGACGATAGTTTCCCCATCTCCCTGCGCAACGATGTGCCTGATTGATGGCATCTCTTCATTTCGCGAGCTTTCGCGGGAGCCGAGCGTGCCATTGCGAGCACCCACGCGTTTGAGGGAATTTTCTCACGACGATGTGGGTTTCCGTCACCGGTAACTGTCCCATAAGTAATTGCAATTTTGATGTACCTTTTTAGCGCATTTTTACAAATTTATTTCATAAGCTTACCTTTTTCTTCTGACTATGTGTTTACTTAAAAAAATGCGAAAACTCTTGAAACTTGAAAAATGTGATGGTATTAAAATAGACTTGAAGTGTGAAAGAAAGAGTCAAAGATATGGTACAATTGCGGTATAATTTACATCTTCTACAGAAAGCCATTTATTCACATTGTTTGGTCCACAATTTATTGCAAAAACCTAACATTTTTTAACAATTTTATCTAATTTCATAAATTATTTTTACTTTGAGATGGTCAATACTTTCGATATATCAAATGGACAAAATACGTAAATATTTCTTAGGACTTAGGAAAATATTAAGTTAAATATTAAGAGGAGTGCACTAAACTTTAATTTAATGGATTAGATGAATATAATTGTAGCAATGACCTTAGTTTTGTTTAAATCAATGCTCATCTCTACCTATGATTCGTGCAGGTGTCTGAAATTTTATCTTTAAATTTAAATTATTAAAAATAATCATATTCTACTTCAGCAGTTTTTAAATAATAAATAATGTGTTTAACATAGGATGGGACGAATAAAATGCGATGGATTGTACCCAGAAGAGCAAGAAAGAATTTAAAGGAAAAAAGGCACATAAAATCATTTATCTTCGGAACAAAAAAAAACTTACAACACCAAACAAATTAATTACGAGCACCATCACCGTAGCAACCGTGACGCTTTTGTGAAGGCACGGCACACGGCCGTTTTTCCGTTGAAATATGTGCGACAACATGTTCCTGTAACCTGTCGTGTAAGCCATCGGGCGCGAAAGAGCCAAACTTGCGTCAGGGGCGAAAACACATGCGTCACAATCCTTTTAATCTCCACCCACCGACCCGAAGGCAGACCCCGGGGCGCGCACCTCTTATCAAATCACGCAACGGCACGAATAATTTATCATCCACTCACCTCACTCACCGGAATTTGTCACGGCGGTTTGGGTCCCTAATTGACGATATTTGTTTTGCCACTCAACGTATGCTCGACGAACCGCTCCCGGCAGCGGCAGCGGCGGCGAGGGCTATCTTGCAAGCGGCCATTCAAGCGTGAACTAATTTGATTTGCTTAATCACACGCGGGGGTGCTACCGGGGAGGGGGGAGGGCGAGGGCGAGTTTGGCGATGGGCGGACAACCAAACGTAACGATGCGATTCGTTTGTATAATTACCGGATCGGGCCTGGGATCGGTGCCGCTGCCGAGGTTTGCTTGGTTCCGAACGACTGTCACTCACGCCCGAACGCTTCTGTCAAAGCTCATTCGCACCTTCACCGTTTCAGCCCACAAACGACGCCAGATCGTTCATGGCATCTTGACACGGATGCGTGGCACCGGCCGGGCTCACGTGTGCCCGACGGATGAGTAGTTCTCTGTAAACCGGAACATCACCATCAAAGGCTAAGGGGGGACCGGGGAGGTGGGAGCGGGCCTGCAAATCGGGCCCATCGTCTTCCGCAGCTGGATGGAGCTGGATCCCGTGGGAGTCCCGTGGGAACGAAGACCGCCGGAAGGACCTGAAACCTCAGCAAACATCATTATACAGTTTCCTTTCGGCAAGATGGATTTAAGGACCATGATTGAGCGGGTGCGGTTTGCCGGTTGGGCCAGCCCCAACCAACGTGTTCGATCGAATGATACAGTCGAATTAATATTTATTCAATTTTCCAACCGCCCCACAAAACCCCGGTGGAAACTTATGTCGAACAAGATCATCCTCTGCAACCACGGGGCGTCGGGGATTCCTCCAGGGATAATTTGTCGGACCCTTGGACTTGTCGGTTGTTCGGCCGTGTAATAACTCTTGTACGCTGATTGTCAGCCCGAGAGGATCGTCCGAAGCGTCGGGCACTGATAATCGTGTTACAGGTTGGGTGGAACAGAATAATTCCCGAAAATAAAAAATAAAAACTCCAGGAACGTTGGTTTTTAATTCTAACGAATTCTTTCTTCCCCTTACTAACTTGCGTGACAAAATGACAAAACTTTTCTCAACGCGCGGGTCGCGATAAGAACGAGAAAATTGAGTGGTAAAAATCGCTCCCAGTACTCCCGCAAGAGCAAGATAACGAGCAGCAACCGTGGCGTCAATGGGAAGCGTCCAAAATGGGCTCACAAAAAAAAACAGAAACACAGGTAGTTCATCAAACTTGCCCCGAAAGTTCGGCCAAAATGATGTGCTTTCTGATAGCCAATTACGGTGCAAATAAGAGCCTTTTGAAAGGAAGTAAACATTACACAAAATGCACGAAGACGAATACAAAAAAAAACGCAACACCTTTGCGTCCGAACGCTATGCTTGGAAATCTCCAGACAGCCAATTGGCCAGTTTTGCTGGCCGGTGCTGAAATTACAAGCATCCCGAAACATCACCACCCCCCCTCACTCGCCCGTCCCTACATACACTTACAAAGCGGGTTAAGTACCCTTTTCCCTTTTCCGTTTTTGTGTCGGTGTTTAGCCTACGCCCCCGGGGGGAGGAGGAGAAGTGGAAAGTGGACTGGCTCGAGCGCGATTCGCGCTGACTTCAGCAGAGCGAAGTTTACACTCGAGCTCGGCTTCAAAGGACTTTTCTTATCTTTCTTCCTTACTGCTGCAAAGCGGACCAAGACGACGGTGGCGACGGTGTTAACGTTCAAATGGATTGAGCAAACAAGAGAGATCACAGATTCGTACCGGTTTGCTTTCGAGTATCGGTTCCGAACGTTCCGGGGATATTCGGAACACTCTCCCCAGTTCTGCGATCGTAAAATCGGAAGATCTTAAAAGGAATATCTTAAGCTGAACTTTAAACTAGAAGATCTTTCTTTATTCATAGCACTTTTGTTCAAGAAGTGTATTTGTTTTATATTATATGTTGAAAAAAATGTATCTAAATTTTTCATTAAATAAATAACTAAAGAATACAAATGTTTCTGCAGAAATATCTGTGCTGTGTCTGATTTTCATAGTTTAGTTTTATAGTGTTATATATAACTTTCCTCCTTTCCTGAACATTTTCCAGAGAAACTCTAATTTGTGTAAATTAATCTAATGAAAAGCAGATTATATTCATACATGGGCGGAATTGTATCAAATCGAATTGATTCGTCGGAATTGATCAAATCGAAAATGAAAGTCAGTAAATATGATTAATATTCAGAAATGGATAAAAAAAGGCTGTGATTTTGATTGGATTTTGCTGACCACTTTTCGAGAATGTCACGGATTTTTTGCTTAGAGCTTTAGTGAATGATTTTCAAAATTTACTATTATTATGGTAACTTAGTGTCCAAATAGGGATACCTTTTTTTGCTCTACTTTTATCCACTTTGATGTTTCTGTTTCACACCCGAATAGTACAGTAAGTAAACATATTTAACAAGGCTCTAATTTTAAAGCTGTGAAAAATAATTTTTTTCTACATTTGGAAACAAATGTAACAAAATAAATCAATACTATTCGTATTAACGATCGTAAAATTCCACCAATACGTTCCTGATGCGGCCCAACGCAACGAAGATGAAGGGTTCATCAATTCCGGTTTTTTGACTACCAAATCCACGTCTGCAATGGGACTACTCGGCCCAGGCACAAATAGGACGGTTACGGCACAAAATCCTGTGCACTGTTTGTCATTGTACGCGCGTGGTCGAATGCGATACCGCCGTATTATCCTACGATTCTTCCCTTAGGTCCCCGGGCATCGGGAAAGAAGAAACCCCCGGAAGTGCTCCCATTCAAAGGCATATACTCTCACCCACAAGAGAGCCGTACACACTGGCAAATTGAACATACATACACCCGGTGGAATCAATCGTACCGCCTGGGCGTTCTCGCTCCAAAACGAAGCTTAAAGCCCTTTGCTACCGGCTCCTCCCACGGGGATGGGGCGGGAACCGAACCGAACCAGTGACAGATAGAGGGATGAAGCGTTAAATTGATTTATCGTCCTAATTTCGCCTTCCAAGAAAATCGGACATCGGCGCTGTATCGGGTTGCTTTTCTTACCTGCGACGGTGGCCGGTTCTCATCCACCGGAAGGCACGAGAGGATCGAGAATTTCGGCAAAAGCGTTCCCAATCGGAGCTGCTGCACCCGCTTCGGACACAAACACTTGCGATTAGGAAAAACTCACCGTAAGCATTAAGCTTCCCACGAAGTACTCCTCCATTTGATAGATCTCGCCGTTTTTTTTGGTTTTTGCGAATCTTTATTCTTCAAATTTACGTCCCGGATTCTCCTGTCGGTAAAAAAAAACCACTCCACCAAATCGACCCCGCCCAGCAACGCAGCAAGCTCCCATATCGAGCTATTTATCATCTACATGCACCGGCAATCGATCAACAATCAACCCGACCGATGTTCCTGCAAATGGCCGCATGCTTTTTCGTTCGAATTTCGTTCGAACCGCAACAAAGACACGCACCAAACAACAGCAAGGAAAAAAAAGACTCGCATCGGGAGGGGGTAAAAAAAAAGATTGATGCGTTCATAAAAAGGGACATATTTTTAAGTGGAATTTCGTAGGCACCGGTTCCCCGGAACGCTGCCGAACGCCGGGTCCTCGGTTCGGGGTCGGGGAAGTTGATTAGTTGATCATTGTCTGTTTTCGGTTTTCCCGAACCCCCCCCCCCCCCCCCCGAGCTCGTACACGGGCGGGGGGGAGGCTTACCTAATCGAATTTGCGGGCGGAGTCGGCTGCATCCTTGAACGTGACTGATTGCCCGGTATCGTACGGCGGGCGGGCCCGCCATTTTCCGTTCCGAAAAGAGCACTAACGCTTTACTTTCCCTCTTCTCCCCTGTCTTTCTTTCGATGTACCCAATTTCGGTTATGTCTTTTTCAGGAGAACCAGTGGAGGCTCTTGTTTCTTTTTGTTGTCGCTGAGAAAACCATTAAGACGTGCGTACAGCAGAGCGGCGTGCCGGTGGAAATCTTACCTTGGCCTACTCTCGCCGGCCAGTAAGTAAATAATTACATTTGCTCGTTAAAGTCTGCCCAGCTTCGCGGACCCCAGGAGGAGTACCCGGCTGATTCCCCGGTCCCAATTCGATGTCCTTTCGGGTGCCGGGAGGGGCGGCGAGAGGATTAGAACGCTGAGCGCAGTGGAACGAGGTTTGGCAGGCACCGCTTTATTGAATCAGAACGTCCACGGTACGAGAGACCAGCACGAGATCCGGGAGTAGTACGGTGCGGAGCGATTTTTTAATGCAAGGAAGGAAGCGTTTAGCAGTGCTGGCAATTGAGCAATTTCGTGGGAATTCGTTCGCGTCCGAAGCACGACACGGCGGCGGCGGCTGCGGCGCCGACAGGTGAGGAAGGTACGTGCCCTGCCCGCAAGGATGAGTGTCCATGGCTGCCTGTGGATCGTCCTGTTCGGTGCCAACGTATTAGCAGGTAAGCCTCTTCCGCATTGTAGAGCGGTGATGAGGCAGTTTAATTTAATTCGATTTTTCCCAACTACCCAACTAGGTCTTCTGGTGCAAGTGTTGGGCGCTGGCGGTGAGGTGGCGGCAACGAACCCAACGGCATTGCTACCAAAACTACCAATCGCGCTTCCCACGACCGAAACGCGCCCGAGCGGTGCGCCCCATCGCTATCGGCCAGCGGCAAACATTGCGGAAACGGGCGAGAGTGGCCCCGCCAAAGGGACACTGGACGGTGGGTCCGATGCGTTCGTTGCCGCCGACATCATCAACCTCGACCGGGACGGTGCGGTTAGCTTCATACCGCGCCGGGACGTGCGGTACCAGCGGGCCGTCCCACCGGAGTACGCCGGTGCGTCCGCCCTGCCCCACTGCGAAACGTTCACGATGGGCGATCCGGACTCGAAAACGCTCTACAACCCGGGCTGGCCGGGCAACTACCCGAACAACAGTGACTGCGTGGTGGTGCTCGAGGCACCGGTCGGGTTTCTCGTGCGGCTAGACTTCCGGGACCACTTCCACGTCGAACCGTCCGAGGAGTGCAAGTACGACTTTCTCGAGGTGAGTGCCATGTGTGTGCTTGTGTGTGACGCTTGTTGTACACCAACCTGTTCGCTTTCCCTCACAAGATCCGCGACGGAGCGCACGGGTTCTCGACACTTATCGGCAAGTACTGCGGTCAGACGTACCCACCGATGATCACCTCCAAGGAGCGGTTCCTCTGGCTGCACTTCCACTCGGACGAGAACATCGAGTACAATGGGTTCGTCGTCGTGTACGACTACGTGCCGCGGCCTACTTCGTGTAAGTGGTGGCGCGATTGGCGTATGGTTTTTTTTTTTTTTTGTCATCCTCTCTTCGACAGCCACTTTGACGCCCGTCTCGCTTTCATCTCCACAGCCATCTACGACGACGAAAGCTGCCGGATGGAGGTGTCCGGGATGGAGGGTTTCGTTAATCGGTCCGATGTGCCGCGCGAGAAGCAGCAAACCGTGATCGAGCATGGCCTTTCGCTTGACTGCATGTGGGTCGTTACCGTGGCGGATGGCTGGAAGGTACGGTCGTTCGTTTTATTCCGTTGATGTTTAAACGCTGTTGGATGGGTAATTTTGTGTGAAACGTTTCGGGTAATCTGCGCGGTAGGGTGTACAGAAAGGGAGAAAGCAGGTATATGCATGCTTAAAGACCTTTAAGAAATACTAAAGTTCACTAGAGTTTGTTGGAAAACATTTACCAAATTGACCCTTAAATCGTTCATAATACGTTAAGCCACCTACGTGAATCCGCCCAAAAGTATGCAATCAGCGGTACAATCACTTCGTTAAGTTTCATAAATTCGATTATAAAACGCACTTTTTGCAGAAGTGTTAATTTTTGTTTAAATATAAAAATAAAACCTTTAACAGACATTCCACGATATCACACGTGACCAACGACCGTTCGTTTAAACTTTTTATGTCGTTATTTTTAAACTCGTGTGTACTAGCTGACCGGAAACCTGATCCCTGTGCTATTGTTTCACATACCACTGTATGTCGAAACGTGATAGGTTTTCGGCAGCCCTTCCAACTCCCCGAGTGCCTTTAAAGTTATCCTATTCAAACTGTTCACACTAACCTTAACCACAACCTACCGCCTCTTCCAGATTCAACTTTCCTTCCTGAAGTTCAAGCTGGAGCGACCGAACGATTGCGAGAGCAACTTTGTGGATGTGTTCACCGAACGAACGGATCTACCGTCGAGGTAATTCAATCGCGCGTCCCCGAAGCGCCGGACTCGCACCGTTTTCGGTTTTCCCTCAATATTGACCCACGCTGCTCTGCTGTGCTTTCCCCGCAGACTGAAAAACTTTTGCGGCTCCATCGCGGACTCGGTCGTGTCGCGCTCGAACGTCCTGCACATCCGGTTCTTCGCGGAAGCGGCCGCAATTAACTCCACCTTCTCCATCCTCTTCACTGCATTTAGGGAGAAAGCGGCCGGCGAGAGTAAGTAGGGAGAGAGGGCATTGTGCACAATTGCGCAACAGCTGACGGCGAGCTTCCCACGTTGGGTTTAATTTACGGCTTCGATTTCCTTCCCCAGCTTGTGACGATAACGAGTACGATTGCGAGGACGCCACGTGCATCGACGGTGAGCTGCGGTGCAACGGTCGCATCAATTGTCGCTTCCGGTGGGACGAGGACGAGTGTCAGGTGGGCATCACATGCCGGTTTCGCATCGGTCGCTGGGACACTGGTCGCCGCTCTAACGCTCCCCTAAAATCTCTTTCCCCTCTGCCACAGAAACAAACGGCCGCCCAGTCCGAGCACGTCATCATCATCGTGATTGTCTTCGGGCTCATCCTCGGCGGCATGATACTGCTGTTTCTGTTCAACTGCAGCCGCAAGATCATACGCGACCACAAGATCATCCGCGAGCACATCCGGCAGTCGCGCGAGAGCAAGCTGAACGAG
The DNA here is from genome assembly GCA_000473445.2 of Anopheles farauti. Taxonomy (NCBI): domain Eukaryota; kingdom Metazoa; phylum Arthropoda; class Insecta; order Diptera; family Culicidae; genus Anopheles; species Anopheles farauti. The sequence continues at coordinate 15,152,776 of KI915042.1, forward strand.
CTCGGCCGCCATTCGACGAAGAAGCTGGTCGACCTGGACATCACCAAGCTGCCACCGCCCGCCTTCGACAAGGACCCGTGCAACGTGCTCGAGAGCAGCAGCGCGACGAACGTCAACAATGGCCAGTACTATCGCGACACGATGGGCATCGGAAGCGTGGGCGGGGGCAGCGCCGGAAGTGACGGTGCGAACGTGGGTCCGCACATGTTCAGCAGCCGGATAGACATTAAGGCGGAACCGCAGGATATACTGCGCGGTAGCTACCATGACGATCCCCTGTCGCGGTCCGGTACGCTCGGCCGGGATGGCGGTGGAATGTGTGATATGGCGTGCCAGACGAGGTAGGTCGGTGGAGGGACGGTGAGGGTGCTTCCGCAAACGTGCAACCCTGGGGGCTGGGACGACAAACAGTATCATGAAGCGAATATCACATTTCATATGGCCGTTCGATACGCTGCCCAGCCACGTTTTGTGGCTTGATTATGTACGTGCAGCCGTGCATTCATCATGTCAAAAAAGCATTCGTTCATTTTCAAAAATATGTACCATACTCTTTCAATTCAACACTACAGGGAGCTAGGAGCAGATATTTTAGTGCAATGTGATGATTTTCAAGCGTTTACACACAAAATACACAAAACACGTGCGTTTCATAGCTCTAGAGAGTTTCGTAAATTTTTAAAGATTAAATATGACTAGTCTTTATTCCTCTTCGGTTCGATAAAAATCAGTACTATTTGGCTTAGTTTTGTTCTGAACTTTCAAATAAATGTGTGTATCGCTTCAACGAAGTCACAGAGAACTTAAAAGTCAGAGAGTACTAGATGTTTTTCAAAATTACAAAATATGAATTTCAATTCAAAATTTAAACACAAGCCTCACAAACAAAATGAAATTCTATCATATAATAAAACGCACAAGCTCCTGGACCACTCTTGGCAGAAAACTACTGAATACCGGCAGGACTAAAACAGATAACGAGTAGACACATTCTGCACACATTCTAATCGTCTCATATCCCGTTCCAGAGAATCGCTCTTTCAACCGGTGTTCAAAAACAAGGTGAACCAATCACCGAACCAGCTGCAAAACAGCATCCGCTTCTCCACGTTCGGCTACGAAAGCCAGCAGCACCAGGAGCAGCAACAACTTCCAGCGGTAACGCCGCCACCGCCGCGGGTGAAACATCATCACCACCACCACCATCACCACCACGGCGGTGGTACCCTCGAGGGGGGTGGCAAAAGCTCGAAGGTGAATCGGATCGAGCTGGAAGATCTCTCGCCACCCGGCTCGGGTGGTTACGACGTGCGGGGCGACGATCTGGCACTGCAGCAACAGCACCAGCAACAGCAACAACAGCATGGCCATTCGCACACCCACACGCACACCCACCAACACCAGCACCCGCACGCCCATCAAAAGATCGGCCACGATCGTAACCTCACTGACGGGACCGGTGTGCCACCGGGCCGACCCGGTGGGGGAGGTGGCAGCGGCGGTGGATCGTACGGGCACGCCGACATCCGGAAGTCCGCCCCGGACGTCATCATCATGACCTCCTCTCATTGACCCGCGATCGAGAGGGGAGGAGGGTTAGCTAACGAATTGGACTAGACCGTCGCGTTTTCCGTCACTTTTGTTTTGGTTTTGGTAAGAAGGTACGGTTTGCGTTTGGAACCACCGCCAGCAAACATGCCGGAACCGGGCTTCTTCGTGAGCTAGAGTTGTTTTGTTAATTGAAAACTATGTTGGGCAAACATTGCAGCCAAACGCTCATCTCGTAACCACGTGCACTTTGTTCCAGTTGGTTTTAAGGGTAATGGTTTCGCTAGAAAAGGAAAGTTCTAGATTAAGCGATGATCTTTAATTGCTTTTCCGTTTTTATCGAACGCGCTAAACAAGGGGCGCTACAAGTGGCTCGCAAATTTGCAGTAGGATAGGGTAAATGTTAGAATAATTGTCACACCTCTCCGGTGGTGTTGTGTCGCAGCGGCCAAGACAGGAAGACAGGGCGTTAGGGTACACTCTACTCTCTATCTCTCTACACGTAACTAACACTCAAACATTGCACCATTCTGGGTTTCACACACACACACACACTCACACGCAAACATGTACACAACCTTACTCATGCACTGAGGATCTATTGAAGATCGAACTAGAGGACCTTAAAAGTGTTCGTTGTGGAGATTTGTAAAGCTAACGAGCGATGCTAAACGATCCTCCATCACGAGGACAACCGAACAGACAGACAGACACGAGCGTCGCAACGTTAGCGCTACTATTTTGTACATACTTCCAATCATTACCCACGTAGGAGTCACCGTTTCCGTTTCGCATTATCGATTTGTTGGTATGCAGTTTCTAGACGTGAAGCGACTTTAGCGGCGTGACTAGCAATCGCCAAATTCAACGCAGCCGGCGTTAGGAACTTCAGGTCGCGTTTCCGGTCGGGCTCCAAGTTGTCAAATTTGGAGATTGATTGTCGCGTCGGAAGAAAATCGCGTTAAATCGAGAAACATTATGCACTGCTTACCCAAATCGTAGCTAATTTTTAATGACGATGACGAATGAATGTAATTGTTACCGCATCTTTGGAACTACCCAGTGTTGGATGTGTGCGTGTATGCTGGTTAGGGCGAAATAATAGCGAAAGAGAAACGCATCGCGGGTACAGGGAGATTCAGTTGATAGCTGTATGGAGAAAAGTTGGCGACAAATTTGTTACTAGGTAAATTGTACACCCCCTATGTGACGTTTTATTTGAACATTGTGTTAACTTCGAATGCCGTGCACTACTGGACATAGAATGTTTGAGGACGAAGAATTGTTTGTTACCAGCGCAGCTGTGGAATATTTATTTTTAATTCGGATTATTTAACTCCCGCCCGCTAGCGTAATTTTAACGAGCTGCTGCTCTGTACATGCGGTTGGAACCAATGTGCAACGGACCAATCGTAACATTGAACTAAACAAAACAAAAACTAGCAGAAAATGAAAGAGGTGTGTATTTTGTACAGTCACACAGCTCACTCGTCGTACGATTTGTTATCGAATTGAAGTGTATTATACGGTTCAGAACTAGTGTTTAGATCATCAGCACATCATACCACGTTTTTTGCAAAATGACATACACAAGTAAAAAGTTGCATAGAAATAGCAAAATCATATAACATGAACGTAAAACTACAGCAGCCATAAGGTAACAACAACCAGACCAGGTACAGGAAATCTACAGGAAGTGCTACATTTTACGTTACCCTCTTCCCTCCCTGACTTTTATAACTGGAAAGAGAAATTGTTCGGCAAATTAGATGTTACCATTTTTCCTATTCCACAATACGCACCGAGCAAACTATGCAAACACACCCACATACACGCAGCCGTTCGCGTGTATGGATCTCGACAGTCTACACAAGCAAGTATAGTAAACAGGAGCATCACATGTTTCACACTAAGTCATAGTAATTTAGGTGACTCGCCGCGGAAGGCGAGTATTCAACTGTAGCATATTTCAACATCACATCTCACCCCCCTCTCGTGTATCCTAGTGGGACGGCGCCAAATAGCAGGAACAGTTATCGGTTTTTAAAATTCATTACACACCCAACCTACACTTCATCGATGGAATTAAAATGCAAACGCAAATGTGTAAAAAGAACCACCGGTGGAGCAAATTGTAAAGTTTGATTCATGATTTATTAATAAAAACATGGAAAAGAAACAATGGGTGAAACACTACGATATGAAAGTATGATTGAACTTCTCGCAGTGTGATTCTCAGTGAAAGAAATCACGACGAACGGACGTAGCCAACGCATGAGCCAACGACCATTTTGAACGCTTATACATCTGACAGTGCCTGCCAACTAAAAATCCAACCAACATTTGTATTCCTGATAATGCATCATGATCAACCCTGTACGTCACAATTCAATCGTCTTACGTCTGACATGTCAGAAAGCCAAGAACGAGTTGTTTACGTTTTTGGTAAAACATAAACAACATGGTTTATTTTAATTTTGCACCGCTAATTACGTGTTTAATTAATTAATGTTACTTAGTATAGTGCAATATAAATGCAAAATGTCGTGTTGAAACTTGCTCTCTAATTTGGAAACATAATGGAAAATGATTTGTGAAAATCGTAAACGTAGCAACAAAAATGTACGGTCAAACGCAGCTTATACCGGGAGTCGTTCGAAAAGTGCCCGTGGACAAAGCGGTCTCTTCATGCGTCCCAACATCTATCCCAATAGTGAACGTAAATAATCCCTCATCCGTAAATAAGCCTTTATTAGGAAAAGGGATAATTCCTGGTTCGATAAGACCGATAGGTTCTAAAAGATCTCTCACAAAGCATCATGTGGCACAGAAAAACATATCTACCCATAATGTTCGACAACCAGCGCCTAGCATCGATCAACTTACTAAGTATGCGTAACGATTTAATTCATCTACCGGTTTTGGATTAACTTTTTGCTTTCCCATTACAGTCAAGCCATCGAAGAGATCCTGCGAGAAACGAGACTAGGTAAGCAGCGTGCCGAGCAGCACGGTTCAACCGCTTGGCGTCCATGTCCCTTACAGAAAACTAACAAACACTTCCTGAACCGTACGCTGATATCAGCGGTAAATCACAACAATCGTGTTAAAAAGACAACAACTCACCGTTCGCGCCTCAAACTCAGCGAACTCGTGCGGAAAGGACGAGACGAGGAGGAAAGTACTTCGAGAAACTGCTCTCCTAAGGTTCGGGCTTCTAGAACAACTATAGACAGTGATTCTGCGGCAACCGTTATCAATCTAATTGAGGACAGCGATTGAATATGTTTTCCAAAACTTGCAGATAAATAGTATACATCTGCAGCGTGGGATCAAATTGTACAATTTTGATGATTTCCAAGGACTGAGGTGCTTACAAACACCATTATGAATTCAAGAATCCTTGAACCTTGACAACCAACAGGAAAACTGTGATCGATTCAAAGCTGGAGGCAGACGTGAAAATGTAGCCCATAAAATTTCTTAATATTAAATTACATGAAAAGCATAGAATAGGTTTATAATTTGAATCTCATCTGGCAAAATCAACACCTACTTTACTCAGACAATCCTGTACGATTAAAAGCTAACGACATTTTAAGTGGCAAACATTTACGAAGGTGGATAGTACAAAGTTAATAAGTTGCGCCCGTGTATATTACCAGTTGACAATTGAGAAAAGCAGATAGATAGATCGATTAGTCAGGTACGAATGTCTAAAAACAGTTTGCCCTCTATGCAAACATTCACACTCTCAACCACATTATGTTTCTGAAGCAAAGACTCTCCAAATTCGATAAAGACGTGGTAGTCATGTTATTGAAGCAAATTACCAGAAGGGCTCAACTGCTAGTGTTTTAAAACGAAAAAATGAATGTACAGAAGTACAAGTACAACTTTTAAGAACAAGCAATCTAATAAATATCCTATTTCTATTTTTTTATTTTCGTCTCATTTTTTCTAACTGTGTATACAAAAGCATTGATTTAATACTTATTTTATTAATATATTTATGCAAATGTACCACAAAAAATTGATAACATTAATAAAACAATTCTTCTAGCAAACATTTCCCACGCCATTTTCGCTCACAGATAGCTTCATCTTCTCATTCTTCGCCGCGGAAAGACAAATAAAAACAAATAACACGGAACGCAAAGAAGGATCAGCACGCAAGTGATACGCATTAAAATTCTTTGCAATGAATGCCCAACGCCAAAATCGTCAGTCCCCTACCGCTTTTCCGCGGGCCCAATTGTGTCCGATGGGAAGCGCTTCGTCGTCGTCGTCGTCCGTGGTCAGCGTGCGGAACATAAACCAAAAAAAAAGAAACCCTCCCCTGCCTGCGCGCTCGGAATTCCTGTGAAGGTCTTTAAACGTAAAAGCAAACTCCCCCCTTTTTGGTGTTCGCAGGGACAAACACACACACACACACACAAACACCACTTATCATCATTCGCGGGGAAAATGGTTGAAGAAACACTCGAAGACGAGAGGGGGGCAAATTTGTGAAGCGTAAAAGAAAACATTCAACCATTTGTTGTCCCTTTAAAAATGGAGTAAGAAACACAAACAAAAGGGAAGAAATAATGAATGACGGTGTTGTGTTTGTCTAGTGACACAGTGAAATTCATTCCAATTTAAACCTTTATTACTTTAAATATAAAAACTGAATTCGTAAAACAAATTATTTAATTAGCAACATTTCTTGCAGGTAAATCGCATGTTCCCGGTTGCTGCGATCAAACATCCCTCATTACGTGAAACACATCCACGTTACACGTTAATCACGAGCACATCGACCGATTATTCGCCAAAACTTCGTGTGAACCGTTCGGAAAAAAGTGGCAACTTGTCTTGGCGATAACGTACCAGTGCCGGGATGTGATTTTATTATCTTTCTTCCCATAATTCCTCCCTCCCCGCAAAAGCGATCACTTCCTTCTTCATCTTTACACCTTGCGCGAATGAGGAAGCTTTTTTCCCTGCCGTGCTTTGATTTTGCCCCGAACCCGGGCGCTGCTTCCGTCTTATTTCAATATTTTCCCACCGCGAGAGGTAAAACAACGAAATGGAACCCTCCGCTTGCAAACGGGAACGAGCCACGAAACCTAATCACCACCAAGAAGGGTCGGTCGTGGCACACCTTAAGAAGCCGTGCAGGAAGTGGTGCACCGATTGAATCGCAAACAAAAAGACGAACCCACCCCTGCCCGCGGTGGTGTCTTCCCAGGTGGAACGGCTTATCGGCATGAGAAAATCACGGTGCGGAAAGTGGAGAAGAAAGTCATGTCAAGTGTGGCAGGGAGGCCAATAAAAATGACTCTCGACCCCGCGTCATATCACGGTGGGTGCCATTTTCCGGAGGCACCGGTGTGGGTCGCTCTTCTTAAGATCTGCCCAAGACGCGAACCCGGATCCGGCCCGGTGCGCGGAGCTGCCGTGAGAAAAACGCACTCAGTCGTGCAGTTTCGAAATGGGGAACGCAAATCGGCGGGTCGGGTCGGGTTTCGTGTCGTAATGCACTTGCTGAAACGACTTAATAACTATCGCAGATTATAGACGCTAAACACACACACATACACACACCGAGGAGAAGAGATATTTTAATCAAAATGGCATAAAACATGCCTTTAAATATATAACGTTTTTGGTTTTTATTATTAAAATTCGTGCGACCGTTTTATCACATTTTTTACGCTTTAAAAATAACTCAAAATCATGCCCTAAAATTGATTCAAAAGGTTCGAGAAATTTCACCAGTTTCAACGCACTAGTTGCAAAATATGTAAAACGTATCGTTCTTGCCATTAAGTCGAAGAATAAGCAATAAGCAGATATGCCCAACGGAAAATTAAATAATCGTCCACCCGCCAGTTACCTCATCACCGGTTCAAGCCGATGCAGGAAGGAAGGAAAACCATCCTAAACGGACTTCAGAACCATTATCTTCTCACTGAAGCTGAATTTTACTATGCATGAGCTTAGCTTATGCCTGCTGCCGGTATGCAAAACCGACCGGCAATGGAAACTCTCTCGTTCGTTCTGAGATCGCCCGAGACAACGAGACACCGAAACCAACCAAGGATGGTTTCACGCGAAGTGGACTATTACGCTTCCATATGCCGCATGCCAAGGCACCTTAAAGGCGAGGGATGATTTCAATTATTCAAATGGTTACCCAAAATTAGATCACTGGCAAATCTCGCCACGCCACGGTACGTTTGGGGATAAAAATTTGTACTGTTTGCTTTCATATGGTTGAAATGATAGTCCCCAAAGCATCGAGAGTGTAGTAAATTTACACCAATAATAAAATTTGCTCTACATTAAAATTGAGTTTTTTAAATGATTCGTTTATACACAGCCAATACTCACCAAAAGAAACCCTTCAATAGATGGTCTTTTTTTAATAATGATTGTTTATTAATAATGATTATTATAATTGCAATTGTAGTACCACAATTAATTATAAGAAAATATGAGCAAAATATCTTTTTTTATCGTTAACTTTTAAATTATTTAAGATCAACTAGAGCTTTAATATCCATGCACAATAGAATGCAATGCCTACTCAGATGTTTCCGTAAAGCTTCTGGGTTGAATTGGATCATTTTTGTTTTTCTTCGGATAAAATTGATCCAATTCGTTCGCTAGTTTTTGTGTAAGCCAACACTTGAAGAAAGAGATCACCTTACGAGATGATTCGCAATTTATTCCGCAAATTCAATAAATGTTAAAGTAACTAACTAGCACACCATCGCTGCGACTCGTTGGCGTTAAGTCTACGAATCTCATCTAGTTTATTTTATTATATTTTTTAAATATGTTCCGCACAATCCCATCGTTCTCATTCCGGGCAGATTGGTCTCAGTTTAGCTCCAACTCAGCTACCCAAATTCATTCATCATATTCATATTCATTAAAACATTTACAAACCATGTCCTGTGCCGCATTAACCCTGGTGCCTTCTAGCTTCTAGCGCTGGAGTCGATTATACGCCTGCTCAGGATGCTGATTTTCGACCCACATAATCGGCGTTCCCGGTGGAATGGTTCAGCAGTATCCCTGAACGATGCATAGCGCACCACCATCGCCAACCGGTCGTCATCGTGCATCATGAAACATCAACATTTCTCGTCCACAAGCACCATCAATACCATCAACAACACCATTCTTGTCAGCGCACCCTCGAGCAGCATCAACATCATCATCGTCATGTAGACGGGTAGACGGACGGCAACGACCAAGGGACGTACGGCTGATGATCATCATCACAAACTCCCTTCGGTTTGCTTTATTTTTTTGGTTCGGGACAACACCACTCCGGGTCTCGTCGTTTCACAGTTGGCTTCGTACGGAAAATATATTCGTGCCGTATAAATTTACATTGTGGGAACCGTGGGAACTTTTGCATCTGCTGAAGCACGGCTCGGTTCGGGTAGCAGGGTGGTTGGTGGTGGGTGGCGTAGCGCCGGGGGAGAATGGACGAGAAAGAGGCAATCGAACAGAGCCGTCGAAGACGCCAGCCCGATCCGCGTGTAATAGAGGGAAGAAAGAGAGAAAGAACGCACCCGCGATCTCGGGCGTCGTGGTTGGCGTGTTCACGCCGAACCTGAACCAACCTGAAGGCCATTTGGCGCGTTTTAGGTGCTGGACTAGCGGTAAAAGGCAAGACGGGCGCTGGAAGAAAACACGTGTGTATGCGTGTAACGAATCGTGAACGGTCACCCTTCCCAGACACAATGGAATGTCTAGAAGGAAGCGCACCCGAAAGAAAAGGGAAGCAACACCAAAAGACGTTGGCGACGAACCGTGGACGGAGAGGAAAATGCGCTCGATACCTTTTCGATTGCCTTCGCCCGTTTCGTCGCCTCCCGCGTCCATACGCTCTCTCCAAGGGACATCCCTCCTCCAGCAAGAGGGGACGAAAGCGAACGAAAGCGGGAAGTATTTATGAATAAATTATCAAGCACTGCTCGCGCTCGAAGGAAGCGTGCCGGTGTCGATAGAAAGGATGGGTGTCTCTTTAAAAATTAAACACCCTTTAGGACTCTCCGGCCCCGTCGCGGACAAATAAAACAATGCACGGGGTTCTTCCCGTTAAGAAAAAGGACAAAGGAAAAGCGCAAACAACACAGCGCACGGGAAGTGCATTGTGTTCGCGCGAGCCCGCAGTAGGCAGGATTCCTTCGTATGGTTTTGAATGGCTCCTAGGCACCAACAGGCGATCCAAAGGTGGCTTCGAGCCGCAACAGAAGAGTAGGCGAAAACATCTGTGTTTGTTTGTAAACAAAGCGCTACTCCTGCGTGCGACACGTGCGACAGGTCGTCCGGATATACGAACAGGTGTACTAGGAGCATGGTGCTGGAGATGTTGTTGGCAGCGGAGTTTTTGTCCAAGAGAATTCAATTTACCATATCCCTGGGAACCGTTGCACATTTTTGCTGCAGAGGCTCGCCGTTCAGATGAAATTTTCGCTCTCCTCTGGTGATGTTGTCGTGCACTCCATGAGAATGTACGCATATTTTGCCAATAGCCACTGCCCAGCGTAGCATAAAGCACCCATGCGGGCTTTCCTGCACTGCCTCCTGATGATGGTGCTTGCAATGTAACGATCTCAATTTCAGCAACACAATTCCGGGTGAAGTGCATTATTTCCTTTCCGTGCAGCAATGCATACGCGGTGCCTGTTGCCGATGTATCCCAGGAATCGTTTTGCCTGGTATAGCGCCCAACGGCTCGCTTCGTATGGTTAATGACGAAATTGGTTCGGAGGGGAGTTGGGCCCGAGATGCCGGCAGTAGTCAAGTAACCTTGGCAGAGGGATTTTGGCGGTCGATGCCAGATCTTTTCCGTATCACTTTCAAGATCCCCTCGTCTCTTGCCGGTCGGGAAAGTGGGCGAAACTGTGACGTACACAGAATCGAGGAAGTGCCCATGGAGCAGGGAAGGAAATACATCGTAAAAAGGGCGAACAAGAACAGGCACCATGAGCGGGCGAACGTCGGATAATGGTGGCCTCTCGCGCGCTCACACATGTGCAGGAGATTGATATTTTCCCACGCCTTTTTCTGCACACTTTTACTGGGAAACACACTCCATCGCGTTACCCTCTTGCTTCTCCCTCTTTTCCCTCCGTCCCTCCATGGTTCACTTTGCGTGTGCTGCCTTCTCGCAAAAAGTGGTTTCACGAGTATCGTGGTCGTACTCTCTTAACTTCTTCATTTTTCCGACGATTTTTTTATGGCTGTTGTTGCTTCTGTTATTACAGCACGGGTCAGTGCAGGGATGATGGTGGAAGGTTTTCCACGCGTAGGACCACATGCGTGGGAGGGGATTTTGAATTGATTTTCCTTGCAAATGGTCCGACAGGGTGGACACGGGGAAGGAGCTGTGGTTACAAACGCTCGTTCGAAGTTTCCTAATTGTTTTTTATTGCACACTTATTGGCTCTTGGTTTTATCATCCACCATCGTTCGCACTGTTTCCAACGACACTCTGTCTGGTGGTAAAGTCTGATGGTGTTATAGGGTAAGTAAGCCGTTTCATTCAAATCGTTCTGCTTCCGTAAGGACCGGTCAAGGGCAATTGTTTTCATTAGTGTTATTGTTTGATTTCTTCGTAAGTGAATATATAATCACAAAATTGTGTTGAGCTCATTCATGAATAAAACTATTCGTTTGATGTGTTTCATGTTTGCTTACACATTTTTAAAATGCTAAAACGTCTCTTACTTTACTTGAAAAGTGTACGTGAAGTTGAATTCTATATTGAATCAACAAAAATTTAACAATTCATCAGATTTAAATATGTAATCAACTAAAACTCTTGGTTGTGACTGCTTTCAAAAAAGTGCCGCAAAATGCATTAGTAAAAAAATGTGCATTTGTGCATTAGTAACAAATGGAAAAAAACAGTAAGTTTTCCCTATCGTATTCGCGTAAAAACTAAAGATTTTAAATTAAAAAATAAAACTTCAACGCTACTCTGTAACGCGGCAAATCGTGAACTCAACGCTATAGACATCGTTTGCGCATGAAACAACAGTATGCTTTTCTCGCTCACTCTCTCGCGTCAATGCTAAAAGTGCGTGGGAAATTCACAGGTGTTGCATAGTGGAGGCTGGATGATCCACATTTTCGAATTTGACAGATTTGACAGTTAGCGTTGTTATGCTCTTTAAAAAAATAACAAAAAATAAAAAGAAGTCAAAGAAGCTGGACGTGTTCGGGTGCTGCTGCCGCTGCGGCTGGGGTTTGAGATTTACAAAAAGTACGTAGCATAGCTAAACAATAATCGAAACGAACACCGAGCAGGATCGGAATAGAGGTTCAAATCCAGCTCTGAATTCCCATCGTTACGTCGTCGAATGTATCGGTCGCGGTCGTGGTTTGCGTAGTTGTCGTGCGTGCGTGAAGCGATCCTGCCCGTGTCGAGTGTCCTGTGTCTATGTGTGTAGGGTTGGTTTTACAGCTGTCGCAAATAGAGCAACGACGCGCTTGATGCATCTCGCGTTTGTTGTTGGTCGGCCGTGATAAAGTGAAACATTAATAACCAGCTTGTGCCAGAGAGAGTGGGTAGTTCTCTTTTTCGTTTCGTTTACCCTTTTACCCTCGGTTGAACGGCCCGAAAAGGAAAGCATCTTGCGCATATCCTGTCTAAATTCGCATCGTTCCCGTGCAACCCGCGCTAGTGAGAAGAAATCGTCCGGCACGGTGTGCTGCGTGAAAGCAAAGTGAGTTGTTCGCAACAATTGGGTGCTCGCCGTCCCTGTTCCGCGCGTGCGAAAATACACACGCAGCATAAGTGGTGGCGTACAAGCATAAGAGCATTAAACAGCAACAACAACGACGACGACAATTCAACTGACGTTTCTACTCGTGTGTCAATATTGCCGCTTGCGATGATGATGTTAATGATGCTGCTGATGGGCGATGCTGAAAGCAGGCAGTGAGAGTTTCAGATTGCTTGGAAAGGTCGTACCGTTGGTAACCAGTCAGAGAAGAAATACGCGCACAGCAACGGTAGAAAAAGTGCATCTTTTAGCTACGTGTGAAAGCGTCTACGGTGAGGCGGAAAGGCCAGCTGCTGCACGGTGAAACATCTCATTCCATCGTTCCATTCCGTGCAAAGGTCGGTCGGCAGCATCCTTTCCGAGATCAGAACACAGGCTAGCTGCCCTCGGCCTTCCCTTCCGATACAGCAGTGAATGTTGTGCCAAGGTGGTGAAAAGTGATGTGCGTGATAAGAGTGAGATTGGGCGATGATGAGGATGAGTGAGCAGTGATGTGTGAGCGCGAGTGTGAGAAAGTTGCTTGAGCCTTCTTTACCCAATTGTGATAATGATACCATTCCGTTTCATCTCGGGCAATCAGGCAAGAAACACCGATCCCACCGCCGAAGAGAATAGCTTACTTCACAGCCTCCCTTGAAAAGACGGCGTAACTACAGATTGAGGAGTGTTTGCAAAAAGACCGGCCTGCTTCGTTTCGGCAACAGAAAACCAAACAACAAACACACGGTACTGTCAAGTGTCAAAGGTGCATCTACGTACGCGAATGCCTTCGCAATTAGCCGCCCGACTGATATCGCTCGGTATCGTTTGAAGTTAATACTTGAAGGTCGAAGGTTGTGCCGCGAAAAGAAACGCTCCATCGTAGCAGCGTCTCTCCAGGCGCCCCGGGTATCGTGGACGGACCAAGCAACGCAATCGGACTAACCACGGGACGGTTCAACGAGAGCGATTCGCGAACGCTTGAACGTAGAAAGCACGAATCGCACCATATCCATCATGCCCCACCAGTACGGCATGCCGGTGTACGGTCAGGCACCACCAAGCCCACCGACCCACCACGGGGGCAGTGGGGCACTGCTGCCCCGGATCGGTGCCGGCGGAGCGGTCATTCCAGTGACCCCCAACAACAACGGCGGATCCGGCGCGATCGGACCCACGACGTCGCCCATCTTCCGCAGCCAGATCGAGGAGCGACGGTTGACGCGAGAAGCAATGGAAAAATATCTCCGCGATCGCAACAACATGGTCATTGTTATACTGCATGCGAAGGTAATTATTGTCGTCGGTGGCGAGTTGGGTTTTATCTTCCCCACCGTCTCTAGCTACTGCCGGGTTAATCTCGATTGACCGTTTCGGCTCTCGTTCTCTGCTCTCCCGCCCAATATCATCAAGTCCATATTTCCGCGATCATCTTTTTTTTCCTACACACCCTTTCCCTCACCAGCATGGGGAGCAATAATTTTTCCACCTGTTTCCAAGTTCATTCGCAGCGCGAGTGACGACGGTTGTCTTCAAAGATCGGTCAGATATTTTCGGTGATCCTAATCCACAAACCCACACCCTTCGGGCGATGATTCGTTTTTAATGATTTTTCCCTCCCCAAACCGTATGGTTGAAGCCCCATTGGCCACGGGCAGTGCGGAATTTGCCGTCGGCCGGATTTCCTGGTGATGGGACCGTCGGGAAGAAAAGAAATTAGTTCCCACGATCACTTGTGCTTGGGGGTTGTTTTTGTTCGTACCGATTTCTTGCTGCTTCTTAATGGGGAAGCTTTTGTAAAAAAAATTCTAAATCATATCGTTAAATTGAAGAAGACGAATACCAACAGAGTTAACTAAACAACAAGCTCAAAGCTTTTACAAGAGAACCTTCTAACATAAGAAGAATATCGAACCCGCTAGCGCCGCACATTCCAGCAATCGATTAGTCGTTCCTTGCTAATTAACATTCGGAGTCAACATTCGACGGAGTGAATTCGTGTTTCCTTCTCTCCGAACATCGTTTGGGGCTAATTTCCGTCCCCGAGCGGATCTGGGAACGCCCCGCCGATGGGACGGAAGTAGGAAAAAATAGATTTGTCATCTCTATATTGATTTTGGGTCATATGCGGGTGCCGCACCACCAGTGGAAGGAACTAATCCCCAGAGTCGATGTGTCTCGGTCGTGATCTGGTGTGATTTGGCGATGGAAAAAGTCAAACGTCAACATTTTCCCACCGGAACAACACGCGGTTGGTTTCGGCGTGGTGGAAGCAATCATTATCGGATGGAAGGGAAGGGGCACATCCACACCGGCGTGTCAAAACCGGGCGAAATCTTAGAGGTCTCTCTCATCGGTGAAATCACTCTTGCGCTTAGCGTGAGAAAATACCTAACCCGAAAACTAGTTCCAATTCGATGGTTTGCTGTTCGGAGAGGCTGGTTCGTGGAACAAACTCCCCGCGCTAAAAGGGTTGCGATTGCGATGCGAGGTGCGACGAAGGTGCAAAAATATGTGTTTCAAGCGTTGCGCTCGTATGACGAGGCATATTATTGACCTTCTATCAATCATGTCTGGAGTCGCAAATTTTACTGAAAACATTCGTTTTCAAGTTGGAAATAATTCGTTTGTACACCGACAAACAAACGTGCCTCTGACAACAGAGGCAGCGATGTAACGATCTTTCAATACCTATTACTTCAACATCCGTCGTCATCATCGCGATGGTAAATCAATTGTTTCTACAGTGTGATCCAAAACAGCAGCAACTGTTATTCATTAAAAGGAAAATTCTTTGGACTGACAGCAAAAAATTTGGCCGATTTGATGATGAAAACATCTTTGTTAATTTTATAATTTTTTAAAAGTATGTAAACTCATTTTAGACTTTTTATACTCCAATCTGTTCAAAGTGCTAGTGCGATTTTACCAATGTAATCGTTTAGTTAAAGGATGTTAGGCATAATAAAGATTAAGCTTTCCTTAAAAAAGTGCATTTTCAACCGCAATGGGCACAAACAATATTTGAAGGGCTGGCTATTAGTGACTATGCTTGCTTTTTTTTTGTCTTTTTTCGAAATAGGCCTTTTAGCGAGCTGTATGCACAAATTTTAAATCGTGTAGTGCTTTTGAATGCATAAAAAAATGATTGATTTTTTTACTAAACTATTTAAACTCTACCCCTGCATATGGTAAAAATACCAGAATTTAGTTGCTTTTAATAACTTATTTTTCATAACTTTCAAAGAGACTATAGCTTTGAAGCACACTGTAGCTTCGTTTTTCGCTCACGGTACGCAAGGGAAACAATTTTCATCCGATTCCACGAACGGGTTCACACCAAGATCGACACAGGTTACAGTCGGATGTTGGATGATGAAATTCCTTCCCCGATCGCCTCGACAGACAGACGGACGGGGGAAAAAGTGAAAATGATTCCAACAATTACCGGTCGCGTCCACGTAAAGCGCACCGAGACGAGCGGGATTTGGAATCTGCGGCTGTTATGAGCCTACCATGGCGATGGGAAAATCGTAACAAACCGCATCGGATCGGATCCATACCGTACCGTACCGTTCGGACACCGAACACTTATCCGAAGGGTCCAATTGAGCAGCGAACCGATGTGAATGAGAAGCGATGAAAATCAAACAGGCGGGAGCGGTAAAGTGGTTAATTTAACTACCGAAACTTTGGTGCCACTTAGCTTGTCGAATGTCACGTCATTATGTCGCATCTTGTTTGTGAAATCGTGAAGAATGTTAAGTAATTTAGTAGCGTATCTCAGGAGGCTAGAGCCAGTTAACAACGCAGCACGGTAATCCACGGCGGGGAAAACACACTGAAGATCTATGTTTAATTTGTTTTCGGATTTTCGGATTTGTTTTCGGGAATCTTCAATTGCAGCTTTCTCGTCCGTGAGAAAGAGTACCCTGATGGGGATGCAATCAATTTTGCTGTCCCACTACCTTCGTCTCTAGTTTTTGAACAGCTGAAATGGGGAAATAATTGCTAAAAATCTCTACCGTCACCGGCAACGTCTGGGGTCCCCTGGCGGGGACAGTTTGTTTTTCGAAGCATTCCTTCGCCTTACGACGATCATACATTTTTAATAGCAGCAAATCATCATTGCTCTTAACGCTTCCCGATGGGACCAAGCTGACCAGGCGGATGGAAGCGTGAGAAACAGGAAGATTGGTTCGAGATCTGTCAACCGAAGTACCGAGTACGAGCACGATGAACAGGGGGGAAACCGGAGAAAACAGTGGACGAACGAGACCCCACCGTATGGGGAGGAAAACTTTTATCGAAGGAAATGACATTAGATTGAGCTGATTCAATTAAGTGGCGGTATGGATGCGTGCTTGAGTGTGTGTGTGTAGCGCATCGGATTTGGATGTTGTGAGGCGATCTTGTTGTTTTTTTTGTTGAATGTATGTTAAAATGTTGAGCATCATCGTCCCACCGGGTGGTTAATTCCGACGGAAGAATCTAGTTGATCCGCCAATGACCCACGGTGCTTTGTTGATGGTGATTATTTACGTTCAGCGGTTAAGTTTTGATTTTAATTAGGCGTTGCATTCGCCGCTCGTCGTGGTTTACGAAACATTTTCTATAGACCAATTGTATTCGATTGAAATTAAATTATTAATGTTTTGCTTGTTTTCAAGGGGATTGGAAGCAAAATGAAATTGCTGGAAGTATGTTAATAAATTAATTATGAGTAGGATTGATACAGTAAAGCGATCTTTTTTCGTTTTATTATATTTTTTATGTTTATATCCAAATGGGTTTTTTAATGAACAGTAGATCTAATTTAAACTTTATCTACCAGAAAATTGGTGGTATCAAATATATGAAAAAGTGATTAAGTCCTTTTTTTAGGTTGAATAATCTAATAATTTATCCTTATTTTTTTTATTTGTGTTTGATATTTAATCTTTTGCTATGATAAAAACAATCATTGCTGTGAATCCAAACAGCGCTGGTTTTCCTTTTGTTATAATATCATACTGCGTAACGCCTTTATCATCCAGAATGCAGATATTCCGGGTCATATGCATTTAGAAGTAGGCAACATGCGCTACCAAAATTTTTATTTCTTGTTTGCATCCCAAATGTAGTAATTTTTATTTCCTTACTCAATAAAAGTTCGTTCTTTATTAATAATTTTCTTTCATTTCTTCCCTCACACAGGTCGCCCAGAAGTCGTACGGTAATGAGAAGCGCTTCTTCTGCCCACCGCCCTGCATCTATCTGTTCGGCGAGGGTTGGCGGTTGCGCAAGGAGCAGATGCTGCGCCGCGGCGAAAGCGAACAGTCCACCCAACTCTGTGCCTTCATCGGTATCGGCAGCCCGGAGCAGGAAATGCAGCCGCTCGATCTGAACAACCCGAAGCAGTACTGCGCCGCGAAGACGCTGTTCATCTCCGACTCGGACAAGCGCAAACACTTCATGCTGTCGGTGAAGATGTTTTACGGAAGCGGGCACGACATCGGCGTGTTTCAGTCGAAGCGCATCAAGGTGATATCGAAACCGTCGAAGAAGAAGCAATCGCTGAAGAACGCGGACCTGTGCATAGCGAGTGGGACGAAGGTGGCACTGTTCAATCGGTTACGATCGCAAACCGTTTCGACGCGGTACCTGCATGTGGAGGACGGACACTTTCACGCCAGCTCGACACAGTGGGGTGCCTTCACGATCCACCTGCTGGACGATAATGAGAGCGAATCAGAAGAGTTTCAGGTAAGGTTTGACCGGCGGCTGACAGAATCTTATGGAGTCACTTTCACAAAGAACATCCATTTTCCATCTTCCCAATAGGTTCGCGACGGATACGTACACTACGGTGCGACGGTTAAGCTTGTCTGCTCGGTGACCGGTATGGCACTGCCGCGGTTGGTGATCCGTAAGGTCGACAAACAGATGGCACTACTCGAGGCGGATGATCCCGTGTCGCAGCTGCACAAGTGTGCCTTCCACATGAAGGACACGGAGCGGATGTACCTCTGCCTGTCGCAGGAGAAAATCATCCAATTCCAGGCGTCCCCGTGCCCGAAGGAACCGAACAAGGAGATGATCAACGACGGCGCCTGCTGGACGATCATCTCGACCGACAAGGCCGAGTATCAGTTCTACGAGGGCATGGGCCCGGTACGGACGCCCGTCACACCCGTGCCGATCGTTAACTCGCTGCACCTGAACGGGGGTGCCGATGTGGCGATGCTTGAAATCACGGGCGACAACTTTACACCCTCGCTGCAGGCCTGGTTCGGCGACGTGGAAGCCGAAACGATGTACCGCTGTGCCGAATCGCTGCTCTGCGTCGTGCCGGACATTTCGCAATTCCGCGGTGAATGGTCGTGGGTGAGTATGATTGATTTGTGGTGGGACAAGTTAACACTTAACGCCGCAACGTGCTTTACCGACTAACGGGCATAAGATATGGAGATGCGAGCGTTTCGATGACGTGTGTCTTGTCACAGATAGACAAGTGATACGGCCATAAATTTTGCCTTTTCCTCGCTCACATTATGCATAATGAATCACTCGTCGCGTGATAGATCGCTTTCGTGGCGATCAGATCAGATGTAAAACAATCTACTTCCGGGGGTTGTGAAGCACGAGATAGGGAGTAGGGAAGAACTTACTTCCATCGATACTTTGAGGGGGGTTTGCTGTGGTTCGAATCTACACGTGAGATAGACTTCTTTTTTATTACAAAAATGTTTTAAAAAAATCATAAAGTATTGTAGAAATTCACAATTACAACTCACCATGTTCGAAAAAAGTAGAGTACGTCCAAAGATTATTGGCAGCAAGCCATATTTACCTGTTTATGCATATATTTGAGCGGAAATGTAAGGCGTTAAAGCAATAATTGAAACATGTACCAATTTAAGCATGTTGCGTACAACTTACTTTATTTATTTGCTTTTATGTTGTGTTGCAATAACGATGCAATGCTGTGAAGGTATGTTCCTGCCGGTGAAGAAAAGCAAATAGTTCTCGCATTGTTTTTTTTTTTCGTGTGCGTAAATTTCCATTTTCCTATCAATTGATTGTTCGAAGCAGTATCGCTTTTCATCTCCCCACAAAGCCATGCGCTCGGGAAGCGTGTTCGCAGATCAATTGACTGCTGATTTGCAAGCACCAATCGTTTACTTTTCCAGCGATTTTGCTTTCGGCGGCGTTTTGCTGCGTGACGCCCGTTTACCCTTCTTCTTGTGCCCGTGGCCGGTCGTCGCATTTCCGCCCGTACTCTGATTGCCTTCATCGTCGGCCGCCGCCTCGACCGATTTGGACTTCGATTTCGATCCCTTCTTGCGGCCACCCTTGCGGCCCTTCTTCCCGCCGCCACCCGCTCCGCTACCACTATCGATGCTCTTTTGGTTCAAATCGCCCAGCATCCTTCCTGCACCACCACCACCACCGTTCAGTGACAACTGTTGCTGGGAGTTGGTCTTCAGCAGTGGCACCTTCGGCACGATGCGCGTGTAGAGGTCGTAGTTGAAGTCGGCACACGTTTTTCCATTGCAAAACTCCTCCATGCACTCGTTGCAGGTGAAGACGCGTGATTCAATGATGCCTGAGCGATTTTTCACCTTTCGCAGCGAAGAAGCGAGGAGGTTTTCGCGTTTATCACGCTGGATCGTTTTAATCTGCAGCTTACCGAGCTCCACAAGTCTGTTTCGGACGAGAAACAAAGTACAGAACGTGTTAATAATTATCAAAACTCTATTATGGGGTTTTTTTCTTACATACTTGCTAAAGTAATCCTCCTCCACCTTCGTCTTTGGCCGCTGGCTTGTAAGCATCTTCCAATCAATTGGCACACTGCACAGCTCCATGATGACGAGATTGCGCATCTCGCCCGGTATTGGATCCATGTACGCGTACAGCTTGTCCCGTTCGCCGCTGTTCTTCATCAGCATCCGCAGCTCCTTCTTCAGCATCTTGAACCCGTACTCCTTCTCCTTGAAACGGATCTCGTCCGAGCGTACCTTGATCGGCCGCATCTTGTAGTCCGGCACCTTCTCGATCATGCGCTTGAACTCCTCCCGCGTCGTGGCGGTCGACTTCGAGAGGTCCAGTATTGGGACGACCTCCTTTTTCTTACCGAAAATGTCATCCATTTTTGGTGCGTTGAAGCTTCTTCCTGCTCGTTAGGGGTTTTTTTAGTCGTCTTCGCTGTTCTTTTCCGTCAGCTCGGGAAATACAGTCGGCCTCAGTTGGACTTTCCCGGGCGGAACGACTCACTAATTATGTGCTATTGTTCTCTACACTCACTGTGAATCAGCTACAACAAAAAAAGCTAGCAAGGTCCGAGGATGGTGGTGAAAGAGAAGATTTTCTCACGCAGCAGGAAGAAGAGTAGAAGCACCACAAAAATCGTGGTTACTTCCTCGCACGGTTTTGCCTTGCATCGCTAGCTCTGAACTTGATGTTTTCCTCCTGAGCAGAAGGCAAATGAGGAGTCGCCCTTAGTAGTAGTAGTAACAGTACTAGTGTTGACGGAAAGACATCAAGCAGAACAAAAGCAGGAAAGAATTGCTACCACCTTCTCTGGACGGGTGGAATGGGGCGGAAGAAATCAAAAATTCATAGCAGATTATATGCTTCTCGTTTCGCTTTATCACAACCGACGCGGCACAGAGAAACGTGCACCGTACGATGCAAAACTACACAATAGCCACGCACACCCAGCAGAAGATCGTGAAGAGGTGGAAAAACTCCGGCACCGGAACTGTTTACTTTTCCACACAAACACTCTCACACACAGTCCACTGACGCCTAATGAATTCCGAATCTTGCTGACCTTTTCTCTCGAACACTTTTTTTTTGGTGTCTGCCCACTGGTCGGCTTCTTTGCGCTTATGATGCCGGTCAGGATCCGGAGGGAGGCTTGGGAAAATCTTTCTAGGGACTGCCACCGACTTACCGTGCGTTTAACTTCTCCGGGTGCGTAGAGAATAGGGCGTCTTTCTCGTTCGCCTAACTAAGTGCGCGCGAGCCCGCGTTTTGTCCGCGAGCAGAACGGCCCGAGCCGTTGTTTTGATATTATCGATTTAATAATGGTGGGAACCTGTTGCTATAGTGTGCGTAGTGGTGGTAGTGGTTAGAATGATGATGATGATGATGATGACGATGATGACGGTGACGATGTTGATAGTCCGCGTTTCGTCGTCGTCGTGGTTTGTACCGCGGAGTTTGATTTGCTTAGATGAGGTTTTGTTGTTGTTACCACTCCACCGCCGCTTATGCTGGTAGGAGTTGGACAATTAATGCATGTTTCTTGCGGTTGACTGCGTAGTGGCTTTTTTGGATTTAAAGAGCCCTGGTGGAAGTTGTACTTTTGCTAATTTAAGCATAATTTTGAATGTTTTAAAATTTTAAACTGAGTGCTTCATTACACTTGACGGAACACAAAGATTAAAATGTCTCCGCAGAGTCATCGTTTATTATTTTATAACTGTTAATTTAATTAATATAGCTAGTTAATATCACTAGTTTTAAATATTGATATTAATATCATTAGTTTTAAAATGATTTATTAGTTTCATTTGCTAATAATAAGAAATTGTTCATGGGAAAAGAATTCTATCAATTTATTGGGTGAATAATGCGTAAATGATTTAAAACTATCTTAAACTTTCTTTCGAATCAGACCTTCAAAGAAGACCTTTCTTTCGAATCAGAAATGAAACATATTAGTTTTTATCAACCGTACACATGCGATATTCGTTGCCTTTTTGCACGCAAAAAAGAACAAATAATTATTTTTATTAAAATGTCCATTGTTCCTTTTCGTATCTATTTCGTTCTCTCTCTATCTCTCTCTCCCTCTCTCTTCCGCAGGTCCGTCAGCCCACGCAAGTGCCTATCTCGTTGGTGCGTAACGACGGTATTATCTACGCCACCGGCCTTACGTTTACCTACACGCCCGAACCGGGACCGAGGCCACCATGTCCGGCCGCCGAAGATGTCCTCCGGCGGGGGTCATCGGGAGCGTTGGCGGTGGTTGCCAACTCGAACAGCAATAACAGCAACAGCAGCAGCAACAACAGCAGCAGCACACCGGTGGTCAACCAGCAGCAGCCGGGTGGCCCAACCGCCGGTGCGTTGCCATCCATTGCGGATGTGAGCTGGAGTTCCCACGGTGCCGGGCTACCGTAGCATCGCGTCTAGGCGGTGTCGATCTGTAAAAAAAAACAACCACACGCAAACGCACGGAGAACAGGAAACACAAAAAACCTCAGGCAATCAGACGCGTAAGGATAGTTGGGGGTGGTGGAGAGAAACAGGAGAAGAGCGGTACGGAGAGCGGGTAGAGATGTACGAGATGTAAATCAGTTGACATTATTTATTTCATAGACAACACGCAAAACGACATACAACGATGCGCGCACATCCCGTATCTCGAAACAAACGCTTAGTTTATTAAGCCATTAATCTTCCATTGTGGCAAATGGAAGCTAGGTAGAGCTGAAGAACATGGCAACGGAAACTACTTGTTCACCTTACATTAAGGTTAAAAAGCTTTCGTTCGTTCGTTGCTAAAGCAAGTAAGAAAAAAGTAATAGGAATAAAAAAAAGATGGTTTATTAACCATGTTTTAACCATGCACGAGCGTTCTGTAAGAATGGACGATCACGATCGAACAAAACCAGAATAGCTATAACATAATAAGGATCAACGAAATCATCGAGCCGTACCCGCTTGGATGAAACATTTACATTTATTAGTTTGAATCGTGTTACAGTGGCACGATGGCATCGAAATTGTTGCTTGGAGATAATTAGCCAAAGATGAGCTTGTGTTTAGTTAGTATACCAGCGTAAAAAAACTACTATTTTTCACTACGCTCGATCCATACTGAGAAAACGTCTCGAAAACGATCGCGACAGGGAATTTTTTTTCTTCTTTTGTTGGCATAACGAAACACGTCGTTGTACGTCTTGCTGGACTGATTTATACCACCTCAGCCGCTAATTCAGCTCTTTGCTAGACGAATCGAACTGGGTGAGATTTTGATGCTTTAACTAAGGGGCGTGAGAACACGACCACCTCCACCAGCAGCAAGCCCGAGGGAATGGTAATAGCACTTAGTTTCGCACTGCTAACGAATTTATTATATTCTTTCTTCGTTTTTATCAAGCATCATGCAAACCGATCAAAGCACATACTGTTGAAACCGACTCAGAACCCTTCTAGACGGCAAAAAAGGTGTCGGTTAAATACGTTTCGTTCTAATATCAGATGCACCATCACACATTCTACGTTTGGTATACGCAATCCACCGACGTGTGAGTTGATCGTACACTTTTTTTTTCTCACGCCCGATGAGAATAGTGCGTCGTCCGTAATTACGGATGCGTGATAGCGTGTGTGCATAAATGAAAATTTTGCTGGTCTCAGCTTGTTGGGTGGGCATAAATTGATGTATTCAATTCAAATGAATCCCCGTCGTAGGCACTTGAATGCGTATTAAGTCGTGTTAAAATCAGTTAAACGCGCACAACGTACGCACCAGTGAGTGTGTTGTGTCTATTTTCTCTCTTTTTCACTCATTGGACTGTTTTAATTTAACAAAGCACAATTTTGTCAATTTTGTTGTACTTTTACTTAATTCCTTGTAGAACATGTCCGCTCCCGGAACGTACGAATCTGTCGAACCTGAGTCTGGTTGGTTGTATTAAAACATATCCCAACGGAATCCAAAATGAGTGGCTTTCCTTTCCCGGCACTCTGTTCTGTTCTCTTCTCTCCATTGCTCCATCCTCGAGCTCCGCTGCCGCCTTCGGTGACAATGTAAATACATGAGATGTGATGTGAGGTATCAGGGACCTTTACTCTCTTACCCAATCCCGGGAGTGTCGGTTATATGCAGTATTAGGCGCACTGATTAGCACACTAGTATGGATTAGCGTTATGGAGGGTATGATTTTGTCCATATAGCGTAAACCATTGATTCCAATCGTCAAGCAACGAGGAGAATTCTTTCCACCGGGCTGATATTGATATTTGTTTTCCTGCCTAATGCTTTCCTACGTAACATTTCCTAACGATCTCTGCGCTGGATATCTTTGTTTATTTAGGCGATACGTTTTATTTAAGGTTCGGTTTAAGTTTCGAGCTCGTTGGCTTGTACATTTTTCTTTCGTTTCGTTAACACAAAATCTATGCTTTCATAAAACAACCAGGCGTCTCCACATGGAGAAAGGAAAATGTTTCCGTGATTTGTGCGTTGTTTGTGCATTCGCAGCAGCGTCTGCTTGTCTTGTAAGCGTGTAAATAAGTACGTAAAAGAAGTCCTCTCTATTTTTGGTGTTACAAATCGTAAACGAAACGAAAGGAAAACCCTACCCCTATACAAGTCGAGCATAGCTACCACTAATCCTACCTTTACCGACCGTTCTCTAAACGAAGGGCAAGCAAAAAGTGCATTCTCTAAATCAATTCGATTCGGTGATGTATACAAACTGTGTAACTGTTACAAAGCATACAAAAAGACGGTCGTACGTACGCGCTCGCGGATGAAGGGCGTAAAAGCAAGAAAAAGACCTATTTTTAGAGATTTATATATATACACACACAGACGCAAAGATAGGAACTATATTGAGGAGACATGCAACGAAACGTAACGCAACGAGTGACAACGCACTCGCACTTTTCTAGTGCACTTGCGCTAGAAAACATACCCCAGGTCATAAGGGAAGCAAAACGCACCGACCGAGAAGAAGTGGTGGATATTTATTATACAAAACGAAAAGTTGACGCTATATTTTATACTATCGCTCCTTGCCACACACTTGCGGTCCGTGTATTCGTATGCATGTATTTTGTTTGTTTCTGTCACCACCGGCCCTGTGCGCAACCGGGGAAACCGACCCGGCTTGTGCACTAGACTCTTCTTCGGGAACGTTTGCGGGGCTCGTTGACCTCTGCTATCTGTTCGGGCTAAGCTCGCGCGCTGAAACTGTAAACGTGTGAATGATTACCGGTGAGATTATATTTTAACTTGTAGACAAACGCGAACGATCCACCAAAGCTCCAATCCGATTGGGGAGTTAAGGGTTCACAGATCACTACTAATAATCCCTCCGAACGGTGTTTAAAGCTTCATGGGGAGAGCGAAAGAGTAAAAGAGAGACAAATCATAATTCTATTTAACAGCAGCAAAACAAAAAAAAAGAAGAAAGCTTATAATTACGAGAAAGCACCGGGGAATGCATCATCGGGCGCTAGTTTAATTGTTTTATGAGTCATCGAACCGAACTAAGACAGGGTAGGAAGAAAAAAATAAACCCATCCAAACCCAAACGCACACTGGGTCGTTGTGATAGGATGGAACAAGGTTTTGTGCAGGATGGAAGAGAAAAATAGCGAAAATGGGGGAAAAAACACACATAAAACAATGGAATTGATGCATTAAACAAGAGAGCATTCCGACAAGTCGACGTAGTTCGGAATAGGAAGAGGGGCAAGAAGCTGCCGAAGCTTAATTGTAAGAGAATCCAATGAATTATACATGTAAATATACACCACCTTTATTACCTACCGAAAAGTGTGGGGTGTTGCAAGCTCATGCTCAAATCCAAAAAAAGCGGGTTAAGTGGCTATGGGGGGGAGGGGGTGTGTCTGCAAATCTGATACCGATAAACACACACATACACACAAACACTGCACAGGTGGGAAAAGTCTACAGCCTACTAGGACCACGACGTTGCGCTGCGAAGAGCGAAAGAAATGGATGCCACATTATCTTCATAGCAACCGGATGGCAAATTTCGCATCAGAAACCCCCAGGCCTCAGACCAGACAACAAAAACGTAGCAGCCATTGGTGGGTTTGTTGAGTGTTGTTGTGTTGTGTGGCGGTTCCCAGCATTCAATTCAAACTAGGACCTACGATCGTGCACACCAGACGAAGAGCTGATCTAGAATTACAACTAAGCCGAAGAAGAGCGAGCAAATTATAATACAATCGGGTGACCTCCGTTGTGGAGCATCTTCAGTTCAGGCTGCACAGGTGCAGAGGTGAAAGAACTCCCGATCTGCAGGGAGTGGGAGTGGAAGAGAGAAGGTGTCACGGTGCCGTGATTTTCGCGGGAACCAAATCCGGCCAGCTCCCACGGAAGCAGTTCGACCGGAAACAAAAGCCCTCCGCAGACGTTGCAGTGATAATCGGAAGCTCCTCCGACGGTACCAATTTATGCCCGCGCATTACAGCAAAGCTGATGTACGGCCGGGTGGAGGTAGTAGTAGTAGCGCCTGCCCGTGTGGAATGTGAAGATTAAATTATTTTAACCCCTCTTGAAACGCACCCGTGAGAACAACGCGGCCTGAATGCGCGAGAGGTGAGCTCGTTTCGACACGCTTGACTTATTTCCTTTCTGACGACTTCTCTTTCTCTTTCTTCCCCTACAGGCGACGGAGGACAACGGCGGCGCTAAGACGATGCGTTAATAAGTTCTTGATAGGCAGCCCCGGGCTGCAACTTTGGTGTTAAACCGACGGGAGAAACTGTGACCTCACATTTGCCCCCCCACCTATCTCTCTCTCTTTCAGTTCCATTTTTCACACGACAATCACCTTCCCCAAGGGCAGTGAAAATGATCCACAGGGGGATGGTAAGGATGGAACAGTTTTTCCCCTTCATATCTACACCACTCGATCGTAGCGCAGCACAAACAAGAGTGGTTAAAAAGTTGTTTGCGTGTATTGTATTCTGATTTATTTTCTTCGCACCCCTCCATCTCTCCAGCAGCCGCTGGTGCGCTTTTTTCCCGAAACGATAATGTAGTTTTTCCTCCGCCCCTCTTACCTGCTTTATCGGCGAGATTTTCTTTCTCTTCGTCGGTGCTGCTTCCACGGATGGGGTAGGAAGAGATGAATTTCACCGCGGAAGAGGTTACTTCCGATCGGGAGGCGCATCAGTTTACCAGTGTACGGTCGGCTCGTGCCGAGGTAAGATCGATCGGTCTCTGGTAGTTGTGTGGAGAAGCGGCTCGCTTTATCTATTTACCGGTGATAATCAGAGTGATTGGTAATATTCTTCAGTATCCGGTGATTTGCAAGCAGATATTGTGCGTAGTTTTGTGAGTGTGACTGTGCGCCTTAGTGCAACATAGTGAAGTGATAGTATTAATGCTTGCAATCACCCATGCGCCCGTGTGGACGATCAGAGCTAATTGGAGTATTTCTTGAGGATTTTTACTACAACGCTCATGAAATCTTTGATTAGGTCTGGTTGTTTGGTTCGGCAAAGTCAACTGTGGAACTGTGTTTACTGCGATTGGAACAAGTGTGTATGTGTCAACGTTGGATTCATTAATAAGCCGTTGAATAGCCTATTCTTTATATGATGCTGATCATTTCCTACTCTTTTCTGATTTTTGGATGTAGTAATCTAAGCCAAATGTTTTTATCAACCAACTATAAAACGTGTTTATTTAATAATGTTCACTATCATCATTATTTTAAAATTCGATCTAAATGGAGACGCCTAGTAATGGCTACATCACCATCGATTGTTTGATGTTTGTAATGTGCATGAAATGCATTCAATACCGTTCCAGAAAATTTAGCTTCTAACAATCTTTCTTACTGACTATAGAAATTTATCGTGTTTAAAATAAAACCTACGCCATAGAAATAAAGAAGCAATAACTTTAAATCCCATTCGTGTTTCCCACTTTTGATCTCCTTTGCCCTCGGATAGCCCCTAATAAAACATTTATTTGCTATTGTGTTAAAAAAAACAATAAGCAAACTGAACCGTTTGTTGAACAGACCAAAAATAGACCCGAGTGCAAAGGGGATAATTATTACGAGTATATAATATCACATTGTTTGAGCTGGAGACTCATGCCATACAGAAACGATTTTATCCATCTTAAAATACCAATATTTTCAGTGACGATCCTCGTTTTAGCACCTTCCCACTATCGTTCGTAATCAATAAAGAAACTTCGACTTCATTAACACGAACATTAAACATTGTACTCGTTTTCCTGTGTTAATTCCACTCTTCATTGTATGAGACAACCAGAGAGCGTTTAATCGTGGGAACAGAAACGTTATGCATTAATGAGTAATAAATTAATTTGCGCATTGACGTGGAGAATGGAAGTTTTCCATTGGCCAGTGACGAACGAATTTCACCGGCTTAGGCAAACGGTTTACAGCATTCTGTAAAGAAAAGCAAACAGGAATCATAACAACGCGTCGTTGTCGACTTACTTTTGGGGGGTGGGAATTGGATGGGTACGAAAAAAGAGGGCGGAGATTGAGTGCAGCTCATGCGTGTCAATGACTCGTAAAAAGTTTTCATGCTGGAACAAGAAAACTTTGTTCATGCTGCAGCTTTTACAAACATGAAGAACACGATCAGTTTAAGCTGGTTTGATTTTATTATTTGTTTTCTTTTTATTCATGAAAATCGTAATGAAAAAGACAAAGAACAGAAATACAATTAATTCACAGATCAAACTAATATTGAAATGTTAAACTTTGTTGTTCAGAACAGATCAACAAATCTGATGTATATTGCTAAATAAATTGACAAAAGTAAACTATATTTTTATTCTTTATTGCGTTGATACGTTAATCATGCGGCATTATGAAAAAACACAATGTTGGGCTTTCGATGTTGGGAAATTCCAAATAGTAAAAAGTAATTTGTTAAATTATTTAAATGTGGTTAAAAAATCTACAGAAAGTTCCCTTCAATGTTGTTACCACGAAAAGGTTAGAAACTTCTGTTCTTCCGTAGAAGACCGGCTCTTTCTTCAACATGTTTCTACTAAGTTCGTTAACTGTTACTTGCACTGTTCAGAGCGCTTCGAACACACAGAATGGCTCTATTGACATTTCCAGCTATATTTCTGTTCATATCTTCCGTACGCTAGTATTTCAATATTTAATAATATTCCTAGATGGCATCCAATCAGACCGAAACTACCGCTGGCTTCGTTTTCGTAACATGCACCGCGCCTGGATTAGCGGCCACATTCACCCCTCCACCGACTTCGACGTGCACGGAAGGTTTGGTCGTGACTGGATGGACCACTACCGGTGGAACGACCACCGGGAC
>KI915042.1:15207488-15294315 GCA_000473445.2 Anopheles farauti
GTCGTTTTCTCCAGCGTCTCTTGTGGACGTGGAAACGCTGGCCAATCAAACTACGGTATGGCCAACTCCATCATGGAACGCATCATCGAGCATCGTGTTGCTCAAGGTCTTCCCGGAAAGGCCATTCAGTGGGGAGCCATCGGTGAGGTCGGTATCGTTGCCGATATGCAGGAGGATAAGATTGACATGGAGATCGGAGGTACTCTGCAGCAGAGACTTGCGTCCTGCATCCAAGTACTGGACCAGCTGCTTACAAACTCCGAGCCCATTGTGGCCAGCATGGTCGTGGCAGAAAAGCGCAGCTCCAGCGGTGGCGCCAAGAACATTGTCGAAGCCGTCATGAACATCATGAACATCCGCGACATGAAGTCCGTTTCCGTCGAAAGTACTCTGGCGGACATTGGCATGGATTCGCTTATGGCCGTCGAAATCCGACAGGTGCTCGAGCGTGACTTTGATATTATCTTGACACCTCAGGATCTGCGTACACTCACCTTCTCCAAACTTCAAAAGCTCGCTGATGCTAAGGCTGAGAACGAGGCCGCTGAAGCCGCTACTCGTCAGCTACAACTGGAGGACTTGTTGGCCAGCTTTGGAGATGAGGCAGCTAGTCATCACACTGTGTTGCGTTTGCCTTCCAAATGTAATGATCTCGAGTACGATCGCCCGGTGCTTATCATTCCGGGGATTGAAAGCGTATGCAGTCCGGCCTGGATGAAGATCGCTGCCGAGATCAACGCTCCTACCTTCGTCCTGCAAACTTTCGCCAAAGCCTCCGACGAGCAAACTATATCCGGAATCGTCGATACCGTATTTGACGAAATGTTTGAAACTGTCTTTGCGAAGGCTGAGCAGTTCTTGGTCATCGGATACTCGTTTGGATCACTGCTGGCGCTAGATGTCGTTAAGCGTCTGGAAGCTCGATCACTCCGTGGAAAGCTGATGCTTATCGATGGCTCACCGCTGTATCTCCAACGTTTCGCAAGCCAACATTTATCGGGCTTTGACGACGAGCACCTGCAGATGGCCATCCTTACAATTGTTCTCTCGTTTGTGCTACCCACGGCGACCAACGAAATCATAAAGCCTATCATGGATCAATCTTCGTACACCGAGCGAGTAGGCAAACTGATGAATGTTGCGCGCGAATCGAATCCCTTTTCAGAAGAGTACGCCCGTAAAATGATGCGTTTGTTATTTTATCGACTGAAGGTGGCAATGAACATGAACACGGAGGTGAAGGAAAAGATTGCGTCACCGCTCGTACTCGTGCGATCCGGCGTCCTTGCAGACATTGAGGAAGATTACGGACTAGGCCAATTTACGGGGAGTACGCTAATTGTGAAAATTATCGACGGAACACACCAAACCATGCTGGCCAACTCGGAACTGGTTGAGATTATCAACAAAGATACGCTCTGAGTTGCAATATGCTGCAATGTGCAGCTAAGTACATCCTAACCGTATTTAAAACTATTTTTTTCACATGATTTTTATGCGGCAATTAAATAGGTAATTTTATAACTTATAAGACAGGCCTAAAAGGATATGCAAAAGTAATTGTAATAAACGCTGTTGCGATGCACACACAATTCGCACTGACTTGTGATAACTGAGAATGAAAGGTCGCTATAGTATATATATAAAGCTTAAGTATTACTTATTTTTATCGGTTTCGGTTTCTGTGGCGTTGCTTCCCACAAGTCAGCTCAGATCGGTAAATGTATATCATTTTTTGTTCTTGTTCATCAGGCTGTAAATGGCTTGCTGAATTTCTTGGTTTTCTTCCAGCTCCGCCTCGACCTGAGCGATACGATTCTCGCGATCCGCCAGCTTTTCTCGCAGAGTTTTTGCATCCTTCTCAAGCGTTTCGATGGTGCTGTCCCGTTGAACCAACGTTTGCTCCAGCTGCTGGACGAGATCGTTGCGCTTCGAAATCTCACGCTCACGCTCGCGGATCTTACACTCGAACTGCTTTCGCTCAGCATCCCGCTGCTCAGTCAGCTTCTGTCGGTCTTCCTCACCGAGTTTCAGCAGCTTGCGAGCATCGTCGCGGTTTTTCGTCTGCAAGTAAAGGCACGTGAGTGAATTTGACGGTCAATCGACCGTGTTGAGAAACAGTGAAATCATAGCCTACTAACCATTGCGGATAGCTCTTGCTGCAAGCGCTTGTTTTCCTTCTCGTAGTTGACGTCCCGTGTGCGCAAGTTTTCGATCTCCTTCACCAGTGCAGCACACTTTTGGCTCTTTTCGCCGTATTTTTTTATGTACTCCGCCAGTTCCTGTTTCATCTGGGTCGTTTTCTTATCGTATGTAGCGGCTGCAGATTTCATCTGTACCAGCTCACGCTCGAGAAGGCGGTTCTCGTTTTCTAAGCTAGAATCATTTAAAAAGCATAAAAATAACCGATTTTTCAACATCAAAACTAATCTATTTCTTCAAATCGATTACATTGACAAATCTAAGCCTAGTAGAGAATGTTGCAATCTTTTAAGAGAACATGATCCTTGGAGCCAACAATATCTCTACCGAAACCCTGTAAGATTTATTTAGAAGTACCAGTGGAAAAAGTCACATTTATACTTACGCAGACTCTTTTAACAGCAGTGGTAAATTTTTCTTTTGATTTTTATCAATTTCCGCCATCAGCAGCTGGTTCTGGTGCATCAGTGTCGTGATTTGCGCCGTCGTCGATTCCAGGCTTGTGCGCAGATCGTTCATCAGATTCGTTTGCATGTTGATCTTATACGTGTAGAACTCGACCAGTTCCGACTTTTCCACGTCATTTATCAATCCGGCTGCCTTTGCGTCCTGCATCTGCACCACGGCCTGGTCGATGCGTTCCTGCAGGTCCTTGCTGAGCGCCCGAATAAATGAATATCCGGTCGGTGGTTGAATGCTATGTTCGGCCCCATTCGACAGCGACGCATGTGGAGATCTGTAATTTTGTCCGCCTGCACTAAGTACGTTGCATTTTAGCATATCGATCATGCACGCCACATCTTGCTTCGGGAAGTCGGCCGATGCCGTCACCTGAAGGAGCGCCTCGAGCAGCTCTATATCGCTTCTTCCGGATGTGAGGCCCTTCGCAATGAGGAACTGGACCGGTTTCTGTTTGAGCAAATTAACAAGCTTGGCGTACCAGTACGTTGGGCAGAGGTTTGCCAGTTCGTTAAATGTGTGAAGCGCCCAAAGGTAAACGCGCATCGGACCGTCCGCGAGCGTGTAATCGAACGTGGCACACTCTCGAGAGTGGTTCAGTAAACCCGCGAAAAGACGCTGGTAGAACTGTTCTGCCACTTCGTTCATCGGATCGTCGACCACATTCAGTGCTTTTCCGATCGTTGTTAAGAATCGGGCGAACGCAACGGTTAGTCGTTCGTCTTCATTATTCGTTAGCGTGGCCATAAGCGTCGGCAGAACTGCTTTACACTTACAGGCGAACGATGCATCTTTAGAATTTTTTTCAAGAACCGTCCGCAACAGATCGACCGCCTTCGAGCAGTCGTCCCGTGCGTTATTGATCAACTTGAGCGGTCCAAAGTCACAAATCTTCCTGTACAGCTCCTGATCGTCCGGCTTGAGCAGCACGATACACTCCAAAATTTCGAACAACCCGTCACTCGTACGATCCTTTCGCGGTTCCAACTTTTGCTTCGTCTTTTTCTTCTTCCCTTCGGTTTCACTTTCGGGTGTTCCGCGATTATCCCAATACTTTTCGATCTCTGACAGAAACTCCTTAAGATCTCGTTGGAAGTATTCGTCCGTCAAGGCCACCTTCGCCGGTTCCCCTTCTCGTGTGTCGCTCAACGTTCGCACGTAACGCAAAAAATCCACAACGTGCCGCAAACTGGAGCTATTCTGCGAGGCCAACATTAGACGCACCTCTTCAAAGCTCATTCGTAACAGATAATGCAGATCAATCTGCTTGATGTAATCGTTTTGTTCTAAAATTATGTACATTTTACACGCCAGCAAGCCGAAGTTTTTTATCTGCTTGCAAAAGCCCGTGATGTTGGTGTTGCGCGTCAGAACAAACGTCGTCGACAGATCTCGATAGCAGAGATTGACGAGTACCGAAAGCGCTAACTGCGCGACTTCGCAACGTTTCTGTTTTTCGTGGTTCAATTCGATAAGGCTCAGCAGCTTTTGAATGAGACGTTCAATAAACATTTCCTGTCCGTCGATGGCGGCACCGTAAGAAAGGTGATCCAGTAGCAAGAGGACACGCTTTTGCTGGTCCGGAGTGTGCACTTCCAGTAGCATGAGGGAAATTAAAGGCAGGAACCGAAATTTGTTGACCAGTGCGAGTCGAGTTGCGTCGTCGTTCACTGCGACTTCCAGCACCGACATCACGGACCATAGGAGGCTACTTTTCTTCATGCTGTGGCTTAGCAATTTGTGTAGGTTAACGAAGAAAACATTGCACTCGTACACGGAGATGTCGAATGTTCGGTTTTCCGGAGCAGAAGTGGCAAGTTGCTGCGAAGTTGAAAATTGTGTCATAAAAATGCATTTTTTGTGTTGAACACAATCATCAAACTAAAACTCACCTCCAAGCATCGGTTAACAAGCGTTTCGTTGCCATACGTACTGGTTATGAAGTAAGATTGAATGTGGTTATTAAACTCCACCATATGCGACATCTCGGACGGACGACCCGGACTCATTGTAGCAACGCGCAGGTAGAGCACTCAAATATGGCCAATAAAAACCTGATTTACACAAAATAATACGGAACAACTTATAAAACACGAAAAATTATGCACGAAAATCAGCGCGAAATAAACAACAAACATCGAATTCGTTGATTTCAAGTTTGACAGTTTGTGTTTCAAAAATTCGCAGGGCTCTTCGGTATGGACATATTATGTTTACAATATTTCGAGCAGTTGTGGAATAAAAACTATTGGCGTGTGACAGTTATTAAACAGCCATTAAAACAACCAAAAATATAATTGGATTTTAAATTCGCAAAAGAAAAACAATTATTTGTTTTTGGTGCATGCACAAGCTACAAATCTGCTAGAAAACTGATAGCTTGATCTGCTCGATTTCATGAATGCGTTTCGAGTCAGCTTTGTTTATAAGGTCGGGTTGAAACTAGTACTAAAAAGTGAAGAATTTGTAAAACAATTGTGAATCATAACTAACAGTATTCTACAAACTAGCTAATCTCTCATTCTATTCTATTTAAGAATCTTCAAATATACTTTTTAATGTTATTTGATTTAACCATTTTTTCATTGAAAACGCCCCATAAAAGCAGTATAAACAATATCCATTAATATACAGCGGAATATTTCTAGAAATGATTTCACGAGAAAAAGAACGACTAATGTATTAAAACATAACAAAGCCAAAATAGCAAAAACCATAAAAACAATCAACGCACGCGTTCGTTCGTGTTGCCTTCGTGTTTTTTCGAAATAGATAGTGATGGTCATGCTGTCGAAGAAGATGCGAATGTATTATATTCGCTTCCAAACAGATAAAACTTGAGCATGCATAGTTTTTAGATTTATGTAAACTTCACGATTTTTTTAGATCATATTTTACCAACTCATTATCTCGCTACCCAGCTAGCGAGTTAATTAAACCACGAAAGGTTTCCATCCCGTTCTGTTTTCTATCGCTATCACTCTCCCTCCAGCTTCGATCATGTGTTCCGAGCTCGGACCATTTCGAACAACGTCGGGAATGTTCGGCTTGTTTGGCGGTGCCCATTTTTGCCGTTATTGTGGCGCGAAGTTTGTATTCAGTATTCCATTGGACGTTCAAACAACAGTAGCGGTACAACACTCTAGAGATTTCGCGTAGAGAACAAAATCAACTGCTCTACCGCTGCTAGTCGCAAACGTGTTTTAAAATTATTCGCTCGTTGCAGACTTGTTCTAATACCAATGAACAGGGTCGCTTAAAATGTAAAAGAAAGTTTAGAGAAAAAGTGTGTGCGCAGAGAAACTTGAATAATCGTTACAATTTACATTCGAAAGTGTATAAAAGTGTAGAAGAAGTGAATGATTTGCCAAAAATTTTACACTAAGTCATTATGGATTGGTAGAAAAATTTGAAACCAATAAAAATAACACACACTTAACCCTTCAACGAACCCGCGGACGGCAACGGTGGTAAAACAAAACGCAAACATAACAGAATCCAACCAAGAGAGGAGCAATAGCAAGAATAAAAAATGCATCATTTATCGTGCCGGTCGCCGTCATTAATGGGGGTGCATCTGAGCGAGATGGCGCACGGGAAATGCGTGTAAACAGCCTGCTGCCGAACCGTGTGCGGTGTGTGTGAGTGAGAGATTGGCGCGCTCTCAGGGTGGCAGCGAGCGCGCGCGGCGTGCCAAAGTTTTAAGCAACTTTCGGCGCCACTGCTGGAAATCAAACGGAATCGGTTTTTAAACAACTTCAGAAGGTTTCGGATCGCGACGGTCGCGCGAGACCCACCAAAAACCCGCACAGAGGGGAGGGGTTGGGGGGGTGGAGTGAGGTATGGTCCGCGGTATGTGCGAAACTAACGGGTCGCTATTTTTTTCTTCGCGTCGACGCATCGACGTCCTTCGTGCTTCGTCCCGGGTGGAAGGCAACGGAAACAGCCGAAGAGTTTTCGGTCAGTCTGTCGCGAAATTATCCTGCTCGCGGAAGGACGACAACACGCTCGGTCGTCGTGGTTGGTCAATTAACACCGCGGTGCAAAATGCAACAGTGTCCCGTAATAACGAGTGGATGAGTGAAATTTTTTTCGGTCCGGTGCGTGAAAGTAAGATAAATAAAAAATGTGACAAGTGATGCATGGTTTGGGGATATTCGCGGTCCGTCTGTGGAATGTACAACAACTCAGTGTGTGAAGTTAAGTGTAGAGTAAACGAAAAAAAAATAATAAAAAGTAAAAACGAACTTTCGATCGCATCCCTTCCGATCAACCGAATCTCACCGGGAAGCCTCCAGCAGCAACCATGACTTCCAGGAGCCGCAGAAAACGTAGCCCCACACAGTAAGCACAACAACCGTCCCACAAAGACCACCGAACCGACCGCACCATGCTGTTCGAGTCGGTCCAGAACGGGGACCTCGACCGGGTTCACCACCTGTTGGACGGTGGCGCGGACGTAAACGCCCGGGACGACAAGTTCTTCAACACGGCGCTCCATCGGGCCGTGTTCGCGCGAACCAATCGGCACGAGCTGGTCGCACTGCTGATCGAACGCGGGGCCGACTGTAACGCGCTCAACAAGAAGCACCTAACACCCTCGGAGTTGGCGCTCGAGAACCGTCAACCGGAGCTGGCGAAGCAGATGATACGCTGCGAGACGCACCAGCTGGACGATCATCTCGCCTACTATCTGCTGATCCGGCGCGGCAACCTGCAGCTGTTCGAGTACCTCATCTCGATCAAGCGGCTGCGGTACGAGGACGAAATACTCGTCATCGCCCGGGCGTATGGTGAGCTGCGATTGCGGAACGTCCCGCTCAAGGAACCGATGGAGTCGTACCTGACCGAGATACTGATCAATCACGATTACTGGCTGCGGAACCGGGTATGCCGCGCTGGCTGGTCCGAAGGCCGCCGGGAAACCCTGCGCCGGCTGGAGGCGATCGTGGAGAACGTGCAGGAGCTGAGCGGTGGCTGCTACGATCGGCACAACCTAACCGACGTGGACAGTGTGTTCCTGCTGCGGTTGTCCTATATCCTGGAAAATCTCTTCTTCGTGCGCAACACGTACAAGCAGCTACCCCTGCACCACATGGAGTTCTGCATCGGTGAGTCAGTTTTGACAGTGCTCTGTTGTGATTCGGCGTAGTTTTTTTTTGTTTGTGTATCCCCAATGCCCACCTACAGAGGCAACGCGATGCGCACGGCATTAGTTCCATATATCCGCCGACTACGAGCCGCGGTTTTTGCTCCTATTTAAACAACTTTCGCCAACGACACCGCGGTCGTCATCGCCGCCATCCGTCACGTTCGTGTAACCACCACCGGCGACGGGTGTGTCTGGGGCCGCGGTGGGTTGGGGAGGGGAGACTTCCTTCAAGTTGAGCTCTCCGCATAAGCCTACTTTACCTCCGGAGCATTTTTGCCCTGCCCCTGGTGCTATCAGGCTTTCAGTTTCATGACGCGAAACGGTAGGCAGTAGGCATTGGCTGTTCTGCTGGAAAACGTCAAGAAGTTGGACCGGCGTACAGTGTGCCCGTTAGAATTGTCAATCGATTGTAAGTGGGCTATATAACTTTATTTTATTTCACGTATAAAAAAAATGGAACTCAGTGTCCGGGAGTAAGAAAAAATGGGGTTCCGGTGGAGTGAGAACTCGAAATGTTTTTTTTTATTGTAAATTAACTAGGGACCTAACAACAACTTTCTAGATGCCGGTGCATTGTTTGTAGGTGGTGCGCCTGTTAATATTTTAAAATACTTTTAAATTTTCTAAATAAATGTTGTCAATATTGAAAATAATGCGTGAAGGAAAAATTATTACTTTTTTTAGATTAAAACGTATCAGTTACATAGGCGTTAATTCTGACTTTTTAAACAAGAATTTAACTAAACACCCTTGATTAAAGTTCATTTTTTTAGTATTTTGATTTGATATTTCGATTGTTAGTTATTGAGTGTGATAAGACAATACGGCCGTCACTACCAAGTAAAAAAAATTGAGTGTTATAAAAAACTCGAAGAAAATACATAATGCAATGTAGCAAGCAGTTCATATTTCGAACAAATATTTCCCTAAATAACACTTTTAAACATAAGGGTTAAAACTTTTGAGTACAAATTGCTCTATGTGAACGAAAAATACACGGCTTATAAACTTTATAAGCCAATTTCGCCTGCAACTCTTTTGAAACCCAATTTGAGTTTACGTATAAAATTATCTGAAATCTTTGGAATTTTTTATTTTTATATTATTGCATGTATAATAAAATTCAGGTAAAAGAAATTGTGTTGAGCTCGGTGTCGCTGGTTAGACAAGCGAAAATACTAAAACGTACTGTTGAACTAATAAAAATATGCTCACATTTCATAACATTTCTAATAGCATGTTCAACTCCCCTTCCTCTTCAACCACCCCACTGCTTCAATCCTTCTTCTCGGTGAGCAGTTTTCCGAACCTATTTTGCTCCCTCGATATTTATATACATTTTTCTTCTGGTCGTACTATTTTTTTACTTTCCTTTTGCTCCCATTTCTACACCACCATCATCCGGTGTCGCTGGCTGCGAATTGCACCCGCGTTAAACAACCTCCGCGAGCGTTTTTTAACGTGGCCTGTATAGAAAAAAAAACTCGAGCATCCCGATCCATCCCGTTCTGGAACACGACCGGCAGGCGGCGATGATGATTCCGCGGAGTGTTCACTCACACACCGATACACGGCCACGGTTGACGCTTGTCTAATAATCGGTTTAGTTGTTAGGCGAAAAATTAGACGAGCTGAAATGAAACGGCTGCAAACTAGGTGGGGTATAACTGCCGAGCGGAGGTTTGACGGGAATCGGTGTGTAATTTAGAATTACGTGGAATTTTATACAGCTTCTCAGTAAAAAATTTAACCGGAAAGCTGAAATTGTAATTAAATTGAACTAAATTTCTATTAACATTATTGTTTTCTTGTAACTAATTGTTGCTATAAATCAACAACTGCAGTCATATTTGCTTCTTTTTAACGAGCAAAAATATGTGACAGTAAATATTTCATTGTGTAGAGCTTAATGTCATGTAATTAAAAAATTAATTAAATCAAATAGCCTCTGTAAAAGTAATCATTCCATCGAAGATAAAGTGAGAGTTTTTTTTTTAATATTTTTAAACTCCGCTCTGCTGTTCAAACACAACAATCAAACACAAATTATGTGCGTGTGTTGATATTTGACCCACACGCCGAACTCATTCATTCGCATTTCAAAACAGTTGATGCCACCAACAATGCGTACAGGAAAAAATGACAATACCGATAGAGAATGAAAAAAACCTCCATAAACACATCAAAACCATGCGTTTTATCTCGTGTAGAAACATCAACAAAAAAATCAACTTACAACCCCTTGCCCAGCGAATGCCGGCTTGTCGGTGGTCAGTTTTGTTTTGAAGCATCGTTTTGACCCTCGTGGGCAAGCACAAAAAAAGAACATTCACGCGATCTCTTTCCCCCTTTACATCTTTATTGCTGCATCCCATCGCTTAAAAAAAAACGTAAACCCACTGTAACCCCGAACCATTTAACTCGCCCGCAACCGTTCAACCCAAACAGCTGTTTTGTGGCATTCACTCTGCCAGCTGTCCATATTTCCGCAGTAAACATCACCACCGGAAGGGTTCAACGGCCTTATCCCTCTTTTTTTGGCATCCCAACGCTGGATAATCTGATTACCGAAAATTTCCCTGCTGGGTTTGGCTCCGTTTTATTATTTTTTTAGTGTCCAAAAGGCGATGAACAAAATACAAAATAAGTTCGACCGAAAACATGTTGATCCCAGCGGCATCGGGTGCCCCGGTCCAAACGGGTTGATTCGGTGGTTAACCCCCGTTGGACCGGCACCGAAAGGGACGGCTGAAAAAAGTGAAATGGGGTTCAATTGGGCGACCGGAAATACGAAAAGGGTCGAAAAATTTGGTCAACCGAACGGAGGGCAGTGCGCTAGAAAGGCAAGATGTTTTCTTTCCGTTAAAGGGGTGTTTAATTCGGATTGTGTAATTGACCACTCGCGTAAGTGGCGAAGGACGCTTGTTGGTAGTTAATTAGAGCGTGACCGATCGCTCGCCACGTTCGCTGGGTTCCGTATGACGTGTGAAATAGTTAACATTTCTTCGGATGGTTCGTTGCAATGGATGGATGGTTTTGCCGTTGTCAGGGGAGCGTGAGGGAAATGATGCTGATTTTCTTTAAAAAACATTATATATAGCATAATTAAAAGCACTCGTTGGTAAAAAAATTATCTAAAAAAGGCATGGCATGAAATTTTAATTATTTTCGCTCATTTACCTTTTGAGCCCTGGGGTTCCCTTTCAGAACACACTTGCTATAAAGTGATCGTCATATAATATGATGATAAAGAAGACTTTAAATTCGTATATGATCGTATAAAAGTATAATACATATAAAGTAAATAATTTAAAATGAACATACATTTGATTGCAGTTAGTAATATCTATCCAAAAAAATGGTTTATCAAACACAAGTAAAAGTAAAAAAAAAAGTTAAAACCTTGGCAGGCTAAATGGCAATAATTCGAAGCAAACAAAGTCATATACGATCGTGAAATACATGTTGTCAATTTGTTGTTGATTTAACTTTTTATTTTTTTCCATTTTTTCTACTCTAAAATGGTATGATACCAGCAAATGATGGCTTCTAAGTATTTAGTAATTTTTACTTTTTCCAAGAATCAGTTTATGAAATCTTAACAACTTTATGATACCTTTTCATGAAACAGAACTTATAATTTACTGACTTTCTTGCAATGATTCGACTAAAAACATTCCTAAAAAGTGAGTAGAAGAAATAAAAATGTGGTGCTCATCGATACCAACCCGGAACAAACCAAACCCCGGGAAGGTAGCGCCCGAGGGAGACACTCGCGTTGCAAGGTGCACCGATTCTGCTCCGTTCGGGTGCATCTGCATGCTGTATGCACTCACACATGCAAGGGGGCGATCGCGAAAAAATAAACAATACAAAAATGGCTGGCAGATAGGAGCGAGACTGGAAGCCACGGGGGCGGAGAAGAAAAGGGGATAGGGGGCAAAAAAATCACATACGCGCGCCAATCGACGCTAAACGCATCCGCCAACAAACGGACCCCGGCAAAAGACAAACGCCACGCCGTGCGCGAAGCCGTGGCAAATTTACGTCCCGTGGCCGGCGTGTGCGTGTTTGGCGAAGCCGCGTAATGCAACGTGCATTATTTTTATGATTATTTCCTCCCTGCTGCACTCTTTGTGTCAATCCAGTGGATCGCTTCGCCGCAACCCGTGGTGGCCGTTGGCCCCGTTCGCAGCTGAGATGGATTGGGTGAGTGGGGCGCGGAGAAGCAGAAGAAGAAGAAGAAAAAAAAACATCGCCAAGTACAACACACTCGTCGTCTTCGGAACGCATCGGAGACAGCATTTGCGGCCGATCTGAAAAAAGAACGCCACACACACACAAGCGTGCGTGCAAGGCGAATACGGTAAAGCACAAAAAAAATGAAACAAAAACGTACCGAGGTAATGTGGGGTGCACAATAGCAGAACCAACAAAAAAAAAGCGACAGAAAAGACAACTTGAGGCAGTCACGGAGCCATTCCGAGTGCATTCCGCCGTGCGTTATGAGAGTTTTAGCTACATATTCCGTAGATTTTTGCGAGGGGGGATGCGATTCTAGATGCGATCTTTGTGCTAAAGGATCGTTTGATAATGGCTGTTATTT
The DNA here is from genome assembly GCA_000473445.2 of Anopheles farauti. Lineage (NCBI taxonomy): Eukaryota > Metazoa > Arthropoda > Insecta > Diptera > Culicidae > Anopheles > Anopheles farauti. The sequence goes on from KI915042.1 coordinate 15,219,908, forward strand.
ATATTTCACACCTAAAAAATTACAACAAATGTGATTTGAATTGTAGAATTTAGTAGCAAAACAATTAATATACTAAAAGCTGTAACATGGGATTTAAAGAATATTCTAATATTTGTGTGAGTATGTGAGTTAATGTTGTGAATTTTGTGTCCCCCAAAAATAAGAGTAGTTTGATTAAATTTAAAATAAACCTCTTTAATCAGATCCTGCTGGATATTTGTATAAACTGTGTGACGTTTTAAATTTGGTTATAAAAATTCCAAATCGCGTGTAATTTTATACAAAATTATGCGTACCAGCTTCAGGAACATAACCTCGTCATACAGAAAATGATTTTCAAACTACCCACAGTTCGGATTGCTGCATCCATTTTTATCCGTGATCAAATAGTTTCTCGTCAAAAGAAAGCTAGAAAAGGAAAGCGAGCAAAACAAAAACCTCGCACACAATAAATACAAACAGCTCCGTTGCAGATCTGCCTCGCAAAACTACGCTGAATGTGAGCCAAACGTGGCAAAACACCACACCACCACCAACCCGTGCTTCTATACTGCAAAATTAAGCAGAAAAAAAACAAAAGCAATCCAGGCAACGAAAAAAAACCTTCCGAGGTGGTGGAAAGAAAGTATTTGAGGGGTAACTGCTCCAACACTGCTCCTCCTTCTCCGTCCGTCTCTACCATCGGGTGCGATAGATAAACAAATGATCTGTGGGGTGATATTATTTTCTCACCGCTGCCTGGCACGAGGATCGGAGAGGCGTTGCCGAGCGGTGGCGGTGGCGGTGGGGTATGATCATGAACTGCACTCATGTGCAATAAACTTCAATGTGCAGTTTTTGTGCTGGGTTGTGTCGGTGTGGCGCTGGAAACAAAATGGGCAGGATGGGGAGAAATTAAAAATCGTTAAAAATATCTCGATGTGTTACTATGTGGATGGGTTGGCTTGAGCTCGTTCTAAAGTTGGTGTCTTGTACAAATGTACAAAAAAACCTTGAAAAAGTATCCGATGGTGGTAGTGTTTCCTATAGGAATATATTTTTTCAAGTATTAAATAAAACAAAAATATAAAATAAACAAGAAATATAAATAGTTTATTTGTAGAATATAATAAACATTTTTGGTTCCTATATATCATTTCTAGAAATTTAAACTGAACTAACTCTTCATTTCATGTTCGATCTGTCATTTTATTTTGTCAGATATTTTGTCAAACGAAAAACAATCATGTGCAGGGTTGTCAAACCCTTTACCATCGCTATGAAAATGATTTTTTTCAACGCTTTCTTTTTCTAACCTCATTTCAAATTCACACCCATCCACACATGCGGTACATTGTCTGTGCGCTTTTTAATCTCAGCTCACCCAAACCCAAGCCCTCGCCGTCTCAGTCTTATCTGTCAAGCCACTGCGAAAGCCTTCATCTCTTCTGGTTTCTCTTCGGCCTCTCCCGTTTTCGCCACAAATTATGTCTAGCACCTTCCTCGGTCGCACACACACGGATCAGATCTATTTTTCTTACACTTTTATTCTACCACACCATCGCTACCGCCCGATCCAAACCAGCCAGACGAGGCCGCAGGTTTTCTGCAGCGCAAGACCCTGTGAGCGCATCTAGCCGGCGCACATCACGGATGGCAGTGTTTACCCATTTTTACGAGCTGCTCATTTTTCATCCGTGTTTATTTTCTCATCCGCTGCACTATTTTTGCACAACTATATTGGAGGGCACGCAACGCCACATCGATGTTGGGCGGCCGGTTTTTGTGATGCAGCTTGCAGCGCTGCCTGGAGAATGCAGGGAAGCTGCCACTGGTAGCAGAAGGAATGCAGCGCGATTCGATTCGTGTGGACTATTATTTTTCGCACAAGACATCCGCCGGCCCCGTAGCGTTAGTCAGCGCTTGCACTGCATGTTGATTCGCAACACATTTTACGCGAGAAAAAGAAATTCCTTTCCACCACCGGAAGCGCGAAAGTAGTTGAGAATATTTTTGTTTGCTTATTCTGATGTGCGTTTGGGGCATGGGGTGGTGGAGTAGGGGGAAGGGGGAGAAGGAATTTGAATTGCTTTTGCCCATTCAACAACTAGCAAGAAAGTAGATCGGCACGATTTGCTCAACAAATGGGAATTATTTTTGCCCCATATGAATCGTAAGCACACAATTTTCGAATTCAATTGTTAGTTTCAATTTATTAAAATAAATGCATTTCTTAGGGTGAAACGCTGCAGATAAATTTGCAAACAAATTTGCGATAAGAATTTATAAACTTCAAAATTATTCTGTTCTATAAAGAACTGATTCATTGCTTGTATTTGTATTTTTGTTGCAAGGCAAACTGAGATGGACACGACAACAACAAAAAATCATATTTATAGAGATGGGCGATTAAAATTTGATTTAAAAACGAATTTGAAGCAATTAAATCTTAAAATCCTCTCCAATTGTTAGACTTAGATATTTCGTTTAGAATCACAAAGCTATGTAAAAATATAAAAATAGTCTATTTATTTAAAAAAACATCGTTATATCTAATCAAACAGCTTAGTAGAAAATAATTTAAAATTTTCGATTAATAAAATCGCACGATATTGCTGCATTGTCCTCGACTTAAAACTGCCTCATTATGACGCTGAAAAATCCGCCAGAAACTCCAAACCAACCGATGGTTAATTGGAATGTATTATTTTGAAAACCATTCACCGGAGCGCTCTCGAGGATCGTGCGGAAAGCATCGCGCCAGTAACGCGATACGGACACTGCAAACGATGCTGAACGGTGGTCCAGCTGCTCGTGTCGGCTTCTTGTCCCAATTAAAAGCCTGAGGACCGACCGAAATCGTGTAGCGCTACGGACAAGCTCCTCCGGGCATAATTAACTATGGGGCTCTCGGTTCGTTGTTTAATAAGATGTCCTTTCCGACGGTCGAGAAACTCATTTCGTGTTGTTACAAAACATTAGCCCGACAACGAGCACTGCTTACGCAAATCGCAATCTTATTTAATTTCTACCATCTCACTCACTCCTCGGACACGCACAAACACACTCACACGCACACACACTCGTACGCTCCCAAGACGGAGCCCGTGTGATCGATATCCAATTTGGAGCATAAAATGCAACCTAATCCTTTCGTTCAAATTTTAATGCGCTCCGCCCGGCTTCCTTGCCCGACCGTTCTCGGCCAGTGGTGCCAATTTTCCGGTGCGTCTCCTTTTGCATACGGAATGCGCTAAGATTATGCGCATCTTCGCCGGCTGCAAAGATGCTGGAAGAAAGCGGTAAGAAGGATCAGCAAAGGGGCAAGGCAAAAAAAAAAAGTGGAGCTCATATTATTTAAACTCCTCGCATGCATTATGCACGCCAGCAGGCCACACACTGACACGTACACTCCTTATGTAGTCACACATACACAAACGCAGAGCAACGGGTGGGAAAATTGGGGTGGAAGGAATGGAAATTGGAAGAAACTCTCCCGAGTTAATCTCCAAGACAACGTGTGTTGTAAGTGTGCGTGCATCGGAAAGGAATCGGTGACCATATGGATGTGTGCCAGTGTCTTGGCCACACACACACACACATACATACACACACAAATACACGTATGTGTGTATATGTATTTCTCAAGGCTTCCGGGACCCGTTTGCTTAAGATTTTCTTAAGAAAACCCTTTCCCACCATACTCGTCTGACCAGCTCCTGGGAGGTACACGTACGAGTGTATGTGTGTGTGATTCACAGTCACCCCACCCCACCATCACCCAGTGGTGCGTGGTGAACCGGAAAAGGCATACCGAACTGTACTGCCGTACGAAAAGCACGAAGACCAGAGGTTTTCTTATCTCCCGTGCGCTGTCGGCCTGTATTTGCATAAGACAACCCAAACTCTACCATCTTCGGACCCGATTCGGTTTTTTTATATCTTTCCACCCGAAAAGGAGCCACCTTTCCTCCGGTTTCGTAAGGCACGTCTCGCACACGATCCACACACGTGTTGCGGGCGGTATCTTAATAAAGGTCCTGTTTTCGAACCGATGCTTGGGCCGTCTATTATTCCTACCAAACTCGTACGTCCTGTTTTTCAGCGAATTTTCTATGTGTGTGTATGTGTGTGTTTGTGTTGGGGACCAGCAGGAGGGGTTGGAAAATGCGAGCGAAAAAGAGGGAGTAAAAGTTTCATTATCTTACGGTAGGAAGGATTATTGTATATGGCAGAGGCTCTAAACTCTATGGCAACTTATTTTTATAACCTTTGGGTCGTGGACTAGAAAAAATAAAAATCGGACAAGTTTGACTTCGCCACCATCGAAAATATTAGTTCAGTTTCCAATAAAATTCAATGAACTGTGCAATTTAAGAACCGTTCAATGTTACCTGCTATTCATTTTATTAGGTTTTTATATTAATAAACTGAAATTTGAATTATAATTCGCTCAAGACAATTTGGTAAACATGAATAGAAACAAATACGATTGAAATATAAATGAAAAAAAAAAATTTTTTTAAGTATTTTTAACATCTTTTTCAGACAAAATTTTCTAAAACTTAGACATTGTAAACACATGTTTTACATTTCGACTAATACAGCTTGTACTAAAATGTGAGTACTAAATTTTTTTAAGATGTTCGAATACTTTTTTTAGCACATTCAAAACACATACCGGCTTGAGAACTACTGACAAATTGAAGTACGAGAGAGCGAGAACGCACGATTCCGAGTGCGAAAGCCGGAGGACATGGTGGTGAATTGTTTTGTGGTTTCGAACGGTAGCAGCAACAGCCACCCCAAAACCCATTTCGACGTCCCGTGGCTGTATGTGGCCGCTGATCCACTGCCGGACTGTATGTGTGCCACCCCGTTTTCGGTGTCCGTTGCCGACGTTCCGCATCGCACACCACCAACTTTCAGCATGTGGTGCTGCGAAACGGCATGCATTAAAGATAAGTCCCGTACACGCACACACCCACACACCCACACACACACACGTACTACAATGGCCAAGAATATCGCTTAAGATGGTGGAGGTCCTGCGTGTGCTTGCCTTGGCTTGCTCGCAGTTGGAATGATGGGAATCTTCACCGGTCCGAGAAGGTGCCCGAGGTCAGCAGCAAGCGCCCGGGTAAACCCCGGGACGCGGGAGAAACTTTCTTCCCGTACGAAACTCCCGACGGTGTGCTTATCATGGAATATTCACCCACAAAATCTGACTGTGAATCTGTGTGTTCCCCCTTCCCTTTTTGCCGGATCCAGCATCCATTCGTGCCCCAAGATGGAAGCATCCAGCGCTCGTGGAGTGGACCTAACACTCAAAACTTACCACCCACCGGTTGAACTACCCAAGGAACAATAAAGATTTGGTTCCCCCCTTTCTGAAGCGCTGTATGTGTGCCGCTTCTACAGGTTACGTATGTGTGAGGGGATCTGCTTGCACGAGCGAGAGAGAAAAAGAAAGAGAGACATAGAAAGCAAGATAAGGCGTACAGCACATACGTGCAAGGATATGAACAACGTCTTAAACAACGGTCCAAAACGGGAGGCGAGCGCCTTTAACGACGTTGCCATGGAAAGAGCTGGAGCATGGGGTTCTGGGTTCGTTTTTAATCGACAGGGGTGTGGGGCGGGAGCGTGGAGCGAAGACGAAAACACCACCCGAAGAAGAAGTGGGCGGCACAAATACATCTTAACAACGACGAATACGACGACGATGGACGTACTGTTGTTGAAGCTGTTTGCCTCTCGGCTAGTGAACGTCTTCGAGTACAGTAATCACCCAACACCACCCACTCCTGCCAGGCACAGTGAAGCAAAGCGTCATCCAGGTGACGCAAGGCTGGATGGGTGGACGGTGGGTTTCGATTTGAAATTCAAAACCACCCACAAACATCACCTTCACCGCTTGTTTTGGAAAGGAGCTGTTGGTCATCATTGTATGCGAGTGCGAGCGAGACCGAGACAGCTGAAGTCCGAGCACCGAGGCGTGGGGAAGTAGGGTGTTACTAAGAAAGGACCGGACAACACCCGCTCCAGCTCCTTGTAAGACGTTTTCCATTTTCTCTAAGACGCTTTCCAAGACACACCCCAGCCCAACCCAACGCAGCAAAACAAAGAGCGCGCTACGACCCAGTGAGTGTGGGTCCTTTTATATAACGGTGCCAGGGGTGAGAGGGCGCGGGCAGCCCCACGAACCACCCAAACGCGGGGAGACTGACTTGGTCGTCCTTGGTTCGTTTCTGCAAATGAGCAGAAATTGTGCGAACGCAACGCAAAAACGTAACGTGCAAACGAACGTGCTTGTGTGTTAGTGCGGATGTGTTGAATGGAGGAAACCTTCGGTTATATTATCGGCCTGTTATGGCCGTGTAGGTACTGCTTCCGTTTCGGTTCATGCTCAAACACGAACCGTGCGTTTCCGCAACCCCTTCCGGCTCACGAGTGCCCGGTGGCCGTTCCGGTGAGCTATCAGAATTTCTGTCGATCTCATCATAACGTTCCCTGTCCCCATGAGCATTCTGTCCGTTTAATCAATCTACTAGCATACTTTTGAATTTCCTCTTTTTCTTAGTGGATCTCAGTGACATAAATCTGTAAAAAAAAAATACCAAACAAAATATTATTATCTATGATTAGCACATTACATTGAAAAACGATTGCAAATTATTTAAAAATATTAATTTAGTTTTTTTATCGCTAGTTTTAGAACAAATCATGTACAGAATTGTTGACCTTTTTTCTTGACATTTTGGAATTTATTCAAATTAGTATGTTTTGATAATATAAAGTATGTTACTGTTTTTCAAACCACCGGAAAAGACATGAACATTATTTTAATTATTTTTCAAGAAGATCGTAACAAAAGAGTTAAAAACAAAACAAATCTCCAAAAACAAGCAACTAAAAGAATGAAACTGCATAGTTTAATAAAGAATAAATATTTTTTCATGAAGATATAAATAGCCCAAGAATATTCAATAGTATTGAATAGTATTCAAGCCTCGAAAAATTTTCACTACTTTGTATCACAAATCCTTCAAACCTAATCCCAAACGCCCGCTCTACCATCCCAGTGGCAGCAAAACAACGTAATGTGTCAGTTTCTATCGCTCAGTTTGTACTTTTTTTATCCTTTACATCACTACAACCTTTGCCATACCAGAGGGCCGTTAACATATGCACCGATTAGCTGCAGCCGTACAAATCCTCTCGCCTTAAGCCGGCACACGGCTGGAGCCACGCACACGCTTCGTCCCGACGACCGGAGATCAGCTATGGAGGGAAAGATGAGTGGGGGAGGGGGGAGGGAGTAGAGACACCCCCACAGGCGGGTCGGTCTTGTGTTTGATTTACAGCGTTACTTACAGACGCTCCTTGTCCTGGGTCCCGATTGAGACGGCGAAAAGGGATGTCTTTTGCAACATTGTAAAACTGGTGGCCTCCCTGAAGTCACCCGCGTCCTTTTTTCCCTCGTTTTCGCCTCGTTCCTCGAATCGAGAAAACCGAAAGGCGGAAAGCGTACGCTGCCGCTGCAGACAATGCATCATAAAAGGATCGGACAAACGGAACAAGGATGAGCCCTCGGTGGATAATAAAACGCACATCGGGTTTGATTTAATACCCCATATCGGTGGCGGGTGATGGGTGAGGATAGAGCGAAAGGATTGCTATTTGGAATGGGAACATCGACAGTGCCTGCCAGAAGGTCAGAGTGGAGGAGTAGAGATTAGTTTGTTGGGTGGACTTAAACCTCGTCAACCTTCGACGGGGAAGCTGTTTACTTGGCAAAGCAAATGTATCATCGTGTGCCATGTGGAAACCTTATATTCGATCCGTTCGTAGAAAAAGGAAACATTACAAGTGGATAAATTTTCGATAAAGTAAGAAGTTGTAACAGAGAAATCTGTGATTCTGGAAGCTTTGTAAATTCGATAGTCGATTCTTACTCTTTAGAAAGATCTGTTCTATCTTCGAAATACTTCCATTAGAATATTTTTTACACTGTTGAAAAGAGAAACTGTTGCTCGTTCCACAACCCATCATTAAGGCCTGTCTCAAACTAAAGCTTCCTTAGATCCACACTCTCCCAGGCATCGATCCTTCCAAGAATACCCCTAGAAGGGCTTTAACTAACGCACGCGTCCATCCGACGACGTTTTCTCCGGCACCTTTCGACACCTCGACCTTAACATCTTACTAAGACCCGGTCCTGGCCAATGTCATAGGGCAACCTTCGCACGGTACGGTAGGTACGACGACTACGCCCAGCTCATCTTGGCCACAAACTTGACCATCACCGGCAGTGAAACCCCGGTAAACGGTCGCAGCAGCTCGAACCGAAACTGGGCCATCAACCGTACCACACATCGCTCGTTCTTGTATACCACACCATGAATGTTTGTGCCGGCGGCCGGGGTTCGATTCACCGTAAGAAGCGCTAACTGTGGAGTGAGAACTACGGCGGCGTCGACGACGATTTCGCGGTTTGCAGCCGATTCCCGGTTTGGCTTTAATGAACTGCTGAAACGATAATCCAATAGTACGGTGTGGGTTTATTCGAAGACTAATGCCGCGTTTGGTACGGTTTCGTATGGTTGGTAATTTAGAAGGTCCACCAAAGCGAGTGAAGGTGTATGTTTCGAAGCGTTTCTGAGATCTTTAATGTGAAATAATTTACTGAAGTTTTACTCCGTTATGGAATAAATTTTTAAATTACTCTTTTACAATTTTTTAGTATAACAAAATTTAGACAATTCAAATTCACAATATCATTTCTTAAAATAGGCCTTGCTTTAATTATGCTTTAGTTTTCATCTTATTCAGCCTTGCACAACGAGGATATCTTCTCGAATAAGTGAAAAGATTTCAAGAGAATATAAAAACTCTTCCATTCCAACCTTCTCTTTCCACTGACCATCCAAATTTAACCACCCGGATGAACTCATTCCACTCACTTTGCGACTTCTCTGTGCTCCACACGAGCAAAGCATGCCACGGTGGTCGTTTCTTCGCGCGTTATCTGCAAACCCTTGCGCACGTACCATTTTCTCTGCAAATGTACCAACCCTTCTTACATGTTTTATCGTCTTACAGACCCCTCAAAAAAAAAACAGATAACCAAACCAGAGTGCGGCAGAAAAGTGTCCATATGTCGGGAGCACTTTTGCCCACCGAGAAAGTATATTTTCTTGAACCGCTCGAACCGGCGGCGGTCTGGATTTTTATGCACGCTAGGAGGGAACACTGGTCGTGTACTAAAAGACTGCTAGCTTCACCGCAAACAGCACGGCAGCACGGTGGTCGTTTTTTATTTATTTTCTTATTTTTTTGTTGGATACTTCTCTCTCTTTCTCTTTCTCTCTCTCTCTCTCTCTCTGTTTTGTGAATTTTAACACAAATACATATTATGAATGCTCTTTCTCTGCAGTCCACACGTACCGGCAAACGATAAAGTATGGTGAGAATGAGACTGGAAAATAAAACATGCAAAATCAACTTTGGTCTTATTTTCTTTTAAGGTTTCTTATGTTTCATTCAACCGTATTGGCGTCATATTGAGTTTTTTTCTCTGTCTTCTCTAAACAAAATTGAAATATTGTGTTATTTTTTATTATTGAAAATTTCATTCAAAAATCAAATTCTAAAAATTTATGAAAAATATAATAACATATGTTTGTATGAACAGAAAGTAGATTTTTTACTCGTTTAAATTCGTTTCCTTGTATAAAGTTTTTGCTCACACGGAGAAGTTATAAATGGCCGCAAGGGTGAGGGCAAAATTACAAACATGCCTTCAGACACCTTACCAGAAGGAAGACCAAAGACAGGACACGTATAAAATGGCGTGCACCACAAATTCACCGCCACCCGTTCCCTGCCCCACTGCATGGTGCAGACGTGTTTTTGCTTTTCACACCGCCACCACCGTTCGTGGCAACAGTCATTCTTCGCACCATATCAACACATTACTTGTTAACATACATACATACCAGAGCCACACACACACACACACGTTGAGGCGCCAACGATGCTGTTTCTTTTATTTTCCGCCTATATCGCCTTACCAAAATCGTCCCCAGGCTGGAAGGATGTGTTTGCTTCTCGTCCTTCATTTTCTTCTTAAAGAAAGCTAAAAAAAATACCTCAGGGTCGCGAGATGAAAAAATCCCTCTCACATTGTGGGAAGGGCGGTTTCATTCGTTGGGGGATGGCTGGTGCAAATATTGCTACCGCAGCAGACGGGTCGAGCCGGGTTTTCCCTTGTTTTTTATTGTTCTGCCTGGGAAATTCATATACACACGCGCGCGCGCATTTCTTTGTCTGCCACGTGAAAGGACATGGGTGGTAAGAGAAGTTTTTTTTTGTGGGACTGTATGGTATACTTCATTCCAACGCTATTTTTTCCCTTTCTAACAAACGAGTTTTTGTGAACGCGTTAAAAAAAAAAAGAAGAAAATATTCTCTACTCTTTTTTTGCACTATCAAATCCACCATGCTGGGGATTCTTTTTAAGCGATCGATACGTTGCTTTTGCCGGACCAACCAGTTTGCTTTTCGTTTTAATTTTTTTATCACTCCGGTTTCGTCTTTTGTGATAGGTCCTGCAGCGTATTGAAAACCGACTCCATTCAACATGGTGGTTTCATAATATTTTTCAGTAAAAAAATTGTAGATATTAGAGTCGATTTTTGAAAATTTAATTTATTTTTTAAAGACTATAGGAATAAATTGTGTGTTATGCCAATTCGCTATACAAAATTTGAATAAGGAATTTTTACCGTAAACTTATTTTACCGTAATGAATACTTTCTTAACATTGAGAACTGCACACTCTGTTCTAAGAATTGCGCCGGAAATTATGCAAACTGCACCACATGCTTTGATTACAAATTAGAACTAAAATGAAGGTTAACATAACATAAATTTTAAATTTGATTTTTCCATCATTTCAATCTTTAAAAAATCGATTTTGTTTGGAGAAAAAATGTTTCACGTTCATTTTTACTCATTCGTCGACTGAAAGAGTTGGATTGGCTTATTCTAGCACTTCACACAAATGCACAAGAGTAAACTATCTAGTCGTGTACAAACTGTAGCACATTCCTTAAAAAATAACAAAAAATCGCTTCCACTCTCCTACCACCGGGTTCTGAAAAAACCCACCGCAACAAAATGTAGTGCAATGCATCGTAATCCCCTCGACCGTATCTTCCGATTCACATTTGCCGCAGTAGTCACCAAGATTCAATGATAGCAAACACGGTGAGTGTTTTTCTTTCGGTACCGGTTCACTCACTTCCAGTTCCAACTTTCGGACACATTTTTCATGCCCTTTCCACCGTTCCATGAGAGCGTGTGTGTGTGTGTGTTTGTGCCTTTTTGTTCTCTAAACACCATCTCGCAATCGGTGAGTTTTACCATACACCTGGAAAACCTTACAGGGGGAGAGCGGGAAAGCGGGAGAAAGTGAAAAAGGGTTTCCAAAATATACCACCACCACCACCACCGTGTAGCCGATTCAGATCCAAATGAGAAGTGAACCTGGGTGTGTATAATTTGAAAAATAACTGCTTATATTTTTACGTCAGCAGGTAAATTTCTTTCAGCGACTCACCTGCTTGTGCATGTCGCTGTGGGGAGAAATATCGTCGCTCGTTGCATAACTGCGCTCGCACGTTGAACCACCGTGGCTGGCCTGGAAGTTCGGTCTATCTTAGTTCACTTCCAGCATCGCAATCGCACCACATTTCACGGAATCAAATAGCACGACAGTGTTTCAAAAAGCGCAAGAAAGCATTCCCCTTAAAGAGAATCCCGCTCGGGCGGACGATCCCTTCCAGCGAAAGACAATTTATTGAATCCCTTTTTTCATCCTCCTTTCCCTGGCTGCGTGTTACACGGGCTTCATATTTATTTATTCACTTGTTTTGCCTTCCCGCTGCGGTAATTAATCAAAGAATGCTCGTTCGACACGACGCGGGATGTGCGCCGAGACGACGCCAACCACTTGACACCAGCAAACATGGACAACAGACGGTGGGGAAAAGTGTGGTGAAAAATTGCGTGTGCTTTAACTTTTTTTTCATTGCGTTGAAAAGTAATAGTATGGCGTTTGGGTGGTGCTGGTGGTGTTGGTGTTTTTCCAAGTCTAAAGGAAGAAAAGGTGTTGAGTAATGCATTGTTTTGAGACAATTTGGTGCGTGTGGCTTGGAAGAAAAGTAATAAGATGGTACGTGTATAGGCTTTTTAAAGCCACATACAAACAAAACCTTTTTTTTGTATATTTTAATTTAAAATTTTATACCAACAGGACCAATCTTCAATACGAATTTGAAATAATAAAATACTAGATATTATTAACGGCTAAAAGCAGTTGTTTTTATTCAATACCATTTCGAAAAAAAAACTGCTGAACAAACCGTTCCAAATTATATTCCCCTAAGTTTTCTGCCAATTATACGGCTACAGTTTTGCAAATAACCGCAAATGAATACAAGAATTAATTTGCCAACACGAAGGCTAAACCGATATTCATTATTCATCCGCTCCCTGGAAATGGGGAAAAATCCCATCAGGCACCATTAATCACATGGTGATAAGCTGTTTTCGGACATGTTCGGCTGCGTTTTTGGGTGTTCGACTTTTCATCTCACCGGTGAGGTTTGTGGCCTAGCGATTGGCCTGTTTGCTAGAAAACTCGCAAACCAGACTGGTAAATGGGAAGGAAAGTAAAAACTTCTCGGAAGAAAAGTAAAAAACCAAAAAAGTGTATTATTCTAAAGCTTCCAACAGAGAATAGGCAAGATGAGCGAGCGATTGTGAAAAAATATATCAACTAGAAATGTTGTTTCTCATTTTTTCAGCTAGTTAAGCCAAGATTTTGCCTTTTTTACTAGCAAAAGAACTGAAAGGGGTTGTACAGGAATCAAGAAGTTTTATTTCTAAAATTTCTAATTTTCTAACGTTGCCACTCATCAACTTTATACCATTTGATTTTTTATATAATTTGATGAAATACTTAGTATTAAAAATTATAAAATAAATAAATTTCAAATACGTGATACAATACACGTTTCTTAAGTAATTTTACATTTGACCTTTCGCTTTTCACCTTTAACTTGTTCAGCTCATTTTGTATTTCAGCTTTGACTAAAATGACAAGCATTCAATTATCACTTCACTGCTGCACAACTAAACCAACCGCTATTTTAGCAACGTTAACTCAACAGAAGACCAGCAATAGCGTTGCTGTAATACTTTGTTCCTCTTACAACAGTTCTTACAGCGTGCCCCTATAACCTTTGACCCCGCCTTTTGACCAATTGGCGTTTTTCCTCATCAGAAAGGAAGCCTTTCTACATTTTTCAAGTAAAAAAGCAGCCTTTATTTCATAAAACCCTCCAACCGACACTTGGTCGGCTCCACTTCGCTCTCTCGGAAGGAAACCTAAACGAAGCACTAAACAAAGCGCCTTTCTAGACTCCGCCTCAACCACCACCACCTCCTACACAGTCGTTCGTTCGGGCGACACCGTTGGACACCGCTCTGGACTTTGGTGTGGCAGAAAAAGCTTCGAAATTGAAAAGAAAAACCCCATTGCCGAGTGGAATAAAATATGCGGGTGCTTGATGGGTCCACGGTGGAATGATGATACTAAGGAGCATGGTGGACGGAGGAGGCGGGGGAGGGACATTTGGAGAATGATTTGCCATTTGAGAGGCAGCATAAAAAGCGACCGAGTCGGTCCATAGCAGCCGGAGCGAAGCAAGATGGAGACGCCCCGTACTGAAAATAGGAACAAAAAAGAAACGAAAAATGAACGAAAGCTTTTATGCTGCTTACGGAGCCAATCTCAGCTGCCAGCAGAATGCGTTCGGGATTTTTATGTTTTATTTTTCGTTGTTGTGCTTCTGCCACTCCACCGCATTCCGCTGCTCTGTCTATTCCAGCTCCTTTAATGACCATTGCTTTTTATTTTCTTTGCCTCCAGTTTTCGAACGATGTTTTCTGCAAAAGTGTTTCGTTCCGGGTGGTTCGAGGATGGTCCCGCTGCCGGCAACAGCAATGAAGCCAGTCGAGTGTAACGAACGTTTGGCGAGCCAAACGACCCCGCACGTTACACGTTTCGAACTCGTTCCGGTCTTCAGGCTGGCAAATGGGGAATGAATATTGTTCTATACATTTTTTGTTTGTTTATGTCTGCTGATACTGCTGTAAGGAATTATACTTTTATTTACATTTCCTCACTACCGTTGCCCGCACAGACACATTCCACCAAAACCGTTAGACAACGTCCGATTTTTTTGATTAATTAGCAAAACGGCACCATTCGCCCAGACAGTGGCATTGAGTCGTTATTGTTATGGGATTTTTTTTTATTATGATGCAATGCTTTCTTCTATTATTATTGCACACGTTGGATGTGAATGGCATGAAAGCGGGTTTAACTTTTCGACGAATTTATATTTTTCAAATATTGTTGTGCTTTAGCCTTTAGATTATTCGATGCGCCAAGGGGAGTGTTGAGTATTAAAAGGTTGCGAAGGTTATCATTAATGGTTGCGAAGCTACGTTTATAAGAGAAACAACTTTGTAGACAATGAGTTGAATGTTGCAACAATTGAGTGATTTTTAACATTTTTAAATAAAATCTAAGTATTAAACTAAACCTTTATACTCCCCTCAAACTCTTTATAATTTTCTACTAGATACCAGCAATTGCTAAATCATAAATCATGAACGAATGTAAAGGACAGCTTGGAGAGTGTTGTAATCTTTTTTATGGGGTGTTAGGAACGTAAGAATAAGATTTGTGAAATAAATTGTTCAACTTTGTTTAAATTGTGAAGAAAAAGTTAGTAATATCGTATCAGGGGAGAAAAACTGTAACAACTTTCCCGCTCTTCGATATCATTTGCTTTCCTGCTTGAGCTTTCCTAGTCCCTTTCCACTTTGAGAAGAAACACTACCATCAACCGCTCGAAACAGTGAGTGCAAAAAATCTCATTTTTAATTAAGAAAAGCACCCTTCTCCTCGCACGGGATCAATAAACGAGTCAGTTTTTCTACAATTCCCCCCCCCCTCCCACCTCCCAGTTGGGCGTAGTGTCCACCGAGAATTGCCCAAGCTTTAACCTCTCTACCGAACTTGATTCCCGCCCCGCAAAGAGCCCCCGACGAGCTGGCGCACTGTACACTTTTTCACAGCGTCGCAACGATAACTTTTCTTTCGTTTCTTTTCTCGGAGTTTTCCGAAAGCGAAAGAAAAAAGAAACCAGAAAGATGATAGCAAGTTGTTGACTCAAACATCAACGTCTCAGCGACCGGGTCCGTCCGGTTGTTCGTCAACACATCCTGCGAGCCACGCGGTGCTCACGAAGCAACTGGCACGGGTGATTGAAGGAAGCGGGACGTTCTTTTTCTCGACGTTCTGCCCTCCTTCGATGTCGCTGGACCGGGCGCTTCTTTCTAGGGCGAAAAATTGTCCAGACTGCGGACGGTAGCAGGGGACGGTCCCTGCCCGCCAAAAGGGGAAGCGGCACGAACGCAGCGGACAAACGTTTTAATTTTTTGCCTAATTAAAAAATAACACAATTAAAACCTCATCATCGTCGTCGGCCGTCGTTGACGTAGCGTGTGGGTGGTAGGAACCGAGCGTGGAGCAGACCGAAGTGCAAACAGGACACTGGCCGTCGTTTCTGTCTCGCTGGGGAAAATGTCCAATACTTCTTTTTTCTCAACCTCCTCCTCCTCCTCCTACGCGCCACCAGAGAGAAACGCTAAGGATTCGACATCATTCCGAGCAGCATTTAACGAGCTCCTTCCAGACAAACCCATTTTGATCGATTACGAGAGTCGCAGAGAAAACGGACAGAAAATGCAAATAAAACTCAATTGGTCGTTACACCGGTTTCGCTTGGGAGAAACTCTTCAAAACGCTCGTCCGGAATCTACCAATCATTAACGAAACATTAACGACTGAGCTGAGCATGATAACGTCTGCCTTCCATGTGGTTCGCTCGTGAAGAGCAATCAAGCTTCTCTAGTTATTTAATTTTTATTTCTAAATTAATTACAATTACGCTACCCGTCGCTGCGAGCTGGACCGATGCAATCAAAACTCACTTCACTCGAGTGCAAAAAATCGATCAAAAAATGTCCACCCCAGCAACGCGGTCGCTGTTTTAAGGAACTCAAACACATTTTCAAAACCTTCCGCGACGCCAAAAAAAAACACGTTCCCTTCGAGTTTAACTTCATTACAACGTGCTTCTAATTAGCGTGAAAAATATATCCTCGCTCTTCCTGCAAAAAAGAGAGCGAAGTGACAAGGGCGACGGACAGCCTTACCTTGTGCTGGTGGATTTAATTGCAGAAAACATGATTAATTCACGTGTCGCTGAGTGCCATGGTTCTTGATTAGATTGAATTTAGTCCGGCAATGTAGGAGCGTTGTGGGATGGTTTGAGCGCCATTAGTCTAAGTGCAAATGGTCATCAGTGCTTGAGAGGGCAACGGTTTAGCAGTCGTTTTTCTTCACAATAAAAGAACGATAAAATTCTACTTCGTTAAGCACAACTGAACTTCGTTTCCAACAGCCAACACATAAAACTCTTAACAATACTGTGGCGACAGAGAAAACTCGTTCTCGTATGAACCTCTGAAAGTCAGAAAGTTTGAAGCATTTTCTCCGTTTACTTGCCCAATCAACGCGAGGAACGATGCGATGTTTTTCTCCGCATAAAATTCAGCTATCAACACATGGTCAATTGGCCTTCCGATAAGGATCGGAGGAAATGGTCATTCTATTATGGGGCTTTATGAGAAGGATTAAAAGACCTGACCACTGAAAACCTAACAACGCAACCGCTTGACCTAAGGACTGAGGTGCCATTATTCTTTTATCGATTGGTTTGCATCGAGTTTAGTCGGGACGCTTCCTTGTCGTCTGCCGATCATTTTTCTAAAAATGGATCTCACATATTGAATACTGTTTTTATTTTCCTAACGGAATCTATACTTAGCTACAAAATATGTATCGCAGATGAAAATCACACCTTGGGTGCGTGCAAAAGTTTTTACCATTTGTGCAAAAGTTTGTACAATGTCAAATTTTTCAAATCATGTGTATAGAGGAGAAGAGGAGAAACACAATATTTTTAAAACATGGTTACTGTGATTCAACTGCGTGCTTAGGATTTTAAGTTGACAAATAATCATAAATTGGTAATATTTTACTAAGAGAAATATTCCATCATCGCTACGGAACATTGAAACATTTTCTTTTTTGTGCAATCGTCAACGCTTTTGACTTGAACCAACCGTGGTTTAGTTTCAATAGTTTTACTATAAATATTTTTAAAAATGCTACTTTAAATAAGCTTTTCATTTAGTTTAATTGTATAATAAATCCATTATTATGTTATCATGTTTCTGCCTTCAATAGGCCTTTGATGGCATAAATAGTAAAACGTGTACAATAATTTTAATTACGAAATACAACAAACCGCTCAATACACCTAATAGTTTTCTTTTCTATCCTGTCATCACCAAAAGACCACCTCCGTTCTCCCCACCCTGCAACTATTCCCTGCAACTTTTCCATTCCGCTGCAGTGCCGCTGACTGACAGCGCAAAAATAAAAGCTCCATCAAGTGTAAAGCACAACAATGCGAAGGAAAGCAAAACGATGGCAAACGCAAAGTAAGAGTATAACAAAAATACACCACGAGAAAACTCCGACCCCATACTCGATTCGTTTTGATCCACGTCGCCATCTACTATCGCCCGCCGGTTTGCGCTTTTCAAATCTAAATAAAGCTACGGGACGGAGGTGGACGGCGAGTAGAGAGTAAGCAAAAAAAAAGGTAAACTTTTCCCTCCCCTTCTCCCAGCGAGGCGAGCGGGTGGGCACAAGGGCGGACGAATCGGTTGACGAGCGAAAGCGATAAAGTGTTCCTGCGACGGTTGCCTCCTGCTGGTGGTTGAGCCAGCGAACGACGGCGTTGAAAGGCGCCTAGGTGTCCGTCGTCAAGTGCTGTCCTTTCTTTCTCTCTGGGTCCACCTTTGACCCGTTCCGTTTTTGCCCTTCTCCCTTCCCCTTCCTTTTTTGCCAACCTTTTTCTCGACCACATCTCGCCTTGCCAGCGAAGATGAACCACGTCAGCAGCAACTTTTCTTAAAACTGGAAACGAACCGTCTCCTCTAGGTGCTTGTTTTGTTGTTTCCTCTTCTGTTGTGTTGGTGCCTGTTTTTCCTCTCTGTCTCTCTCGCTCCCTTTTTTTTTTTTTGATTCGTTAATACTTTTCCATTTTCTCGACTGCTGCGTGCTTTTTTGTGTAATTTATTTTGCACTGCGAGAAATAAATTAATTTTTCTCCTTTTGCTTCCCACCGGTCGCCTCCGATCCAGTTTTTTTTTCCTACAAACTTTGCATTTCAATGCTCCGGTGTCCAGATTGCCATCCATCCGGCAGTGACGCAGGGAAGAGGGGAGAGCGTTTGGAGTGCGGAGGAGTAAGTGCAAATGGGAATGAAAATGTGGAAATTAATACAAACTACTCAGTGCGGGCGTTTCCCAGCTTTCCAAACGTTGGCCATCCCCGGTCAACCCAAAGGGGGTGACTGATAGTACTTAAGAAAAACACCTTAAGGCGCCCACGGGCCCTGCGAAGCAAGCGGGAGGGTTGAAAAATGGTCCGAAGAAAAACGATGCACTCCCACCACCCGTTCGCTTCAGTGCGCGGAGACAAAGACGCTGGAAATGGGAAAATCGAGCCCGCTCGTGGACGGTAGAAAACTTTCAACTCCTTACCCGCACGAACCTGGGATGGGGGAAAGTCTCACCAACAGTCCGTTGGTGACATCACCATCTCCACCGTCATTATCGCTACTTTCGCTCGCTGGACTTCGCTCTGGCCTTGACGTGCCTGGATTGCTTTTGGGGACGGGAGATTTCGGGAGGGAATATTTATTGCTAAAATAACATTTCTTTCCCGCGCTGGGGAGTTCCTGAGCGCTATCGGATCGGGTGACAAAACCGAACCGACCGATGCCGATTGCTGTTTCTTTTACGGTTTGCTAAATCACTGCAAATGATGAAAGGTGGCACAGAATGGGATGGTTTGATGGCAGATCCATTCGCCATTTTTCCAATGAAAGCGAATCGAATCGAGATGTCTAGTCATGTTTATATTACTATTGATTTGCATCAATAGTTTTTTAGTATAGGTTAATAATAGTACAATAGTTTTTTATTGGGTATAAAAATAGACCACCAAAATTTTCTTTTCTTTTGTCTTGATCAAATTATGTTTAAACTTACAGCAAAATTGGCATCGATATATAATAAACACTATTTGCAGCAAACAGAAAACATTTCAGAGACAAATAAAATTAGCACAAAACGCACTCATTTCTTGAGAAAAAACAACACAACCAAACACTAAATTAATCGTAAAAAAGAACAAAACATAATAAAGAATTTGGCATCTCAGTTGCACATAGCATGAATTTCCTCGATAGCGGTAAAAAATGGATAAAAACAGAGAAAATGCTTGTTTAAAACAAAAACCACCATTCAGGAGGAGCTTAGCCGGGCAACCGGGAAAGTAGCCAAAATATCGTATACACTTTTGTTTTTTAAACTACTTTTTTATCTGACAACCAGCGTCTCGTCCTTCTGCCTTGTTTGTACCGATTTCTTGCGAACGCTGCTTCCACGGAGAAGCTTTTGCATCGAGAAGGCCAAAAGCGCTACCCGAATGCACCATCAAGCTGTATTTTTGCTTTTCGTTTTTGCTACATGTCTTTGAAAGAAAGGCATTCATTATTTTTTTCACTTCTCTCGCAGATATCTTTAGTCTGTTTTCTTCCGTTCTCATCTCCTCGATGGATATCCATTCCAATGTGTAGTGCTTAGTCCGCCAGCGGTTTTATTTTTTTTTTTTTCGCCTGTCAAGCATCCCAGCCACGAGGAGGTGAAGTTTTTCCTTACTTCGAATTCATTTTCTCCAGTCGTTGGTTTCGTTATTTTTTCCTCCACTCGTTCCGCCACAACCCCAGACATACTCGTGCTCTCTAGTCTATTTTTTCGCTTTCAGTTCTCCACCCTTTTCGGACGATCGTTCAAATGGTGAGGTTGAAAGTGCGAGAGGGAGATAAAGAGAGAGCGAAAAAAATGGAAAATATATTTCCACCCCTCCATGCCACCGTGGAGTTTGTCGTCGTTTCGTTTCAATTTTCATCCTCCGAGAGCAAATTTTCGCTTCTATAGCCGGCGGTAACGGAAACTGGGAAACGAACGCAAACAAAATGGAGATGAACGCCGAAACCTTTTCACACTCGCCAAAGGGATTGGAGCAAAAACAAAGTCCGCCCCTTCCATCCGATGTTCCCACCACCGTGGGCCGTGGACTTTCCGTCCACCGGCGTAATTGTATCCGTGTGGAGCTTTTATCCCCGCCAGTTTCCCTTCTTTTCCCGAGCTCTGGAGGGGGTTTCATTCAATTTGTTCTCTCCATTTTGGATTTTTTTGCCTCCCTTTTTGCTGGTGCATTTTGTGTTTCTTTTTACCACGACCCATCACTTCGAGCCACCGCCCAGCCGCGATGACCGTACGGGCGCTCGGGAGAGGAAAGCACCGACGGTACGATGGAAATTATAGCTTTGGAATATTTTAAAATTTTCTTAATTACGGTGTACACTCGAGCGGAGCTCGAGCTGTGCTTCGGGTCCGGGGTAAAGAAAAACTTGTCTTTTCTTGTACCAGACGCGGACGTCCAACGCTCGGTGTATCTTTCCTCTGCTAGGAATATCCGGGGTTGCGTCTTACGATGGCATTATCAGAGCAGGCGATGGTTGTAAAGCAATCGTGCTCTGAAGCAAGTAAACGAAACTGACTCTAACACGTACATATTTCCGTTCGCATTGCAAAACATTCGGTGGGGGAGAATGAAACGAACCCAAAACAAAAAAAAAAACGAAGTAAAATATACAGAATTTACAGAATGGCACGAAAGTGTCTCCCGTTCGTTCACGATAACAGCAACTCAAGGAATGTGAACTTTAACTAAATACGTTGCAAGTCTCTATGTAAAAATAAGTCGAAGATATTAATGACTAATTTTTTCCACTTTATGTATTTATATTATGTTGGTTTTTGGTATTAAGTTGTTTTATAATACAAAATGTCATCGAAGAATATTTATTGGAAAATTTTCCATTAGGCAAAAATCGTAAACAACTGGGCGTCTCCATGCTTTTTGTACTAAAACACCACGCGCCTCCTTTTCTATTCTAAATTCATCCCTACCACGGTTGTTCGGTTAGTGTCGTTTGAACAGTTTCGTTTGATGTTTCTTCTTGTTCACACATCATCATCAGAGAACAAATGGATTTCCGTGCATGTTCCCCCTTGCAATAAATATTAACCTTTCTAATGCATTCGATCGGATTGCATTCGATTGATGTTTTTTAGAAAGAAGAAAAAAAACCGATTGTGCAATTTCCAACTATGGCGGATGTTTAGAATGTTTCTATGGAAAACTACGGGAGTCGATTGAAATATGAGGCTACGGGGTGTGGCAGGGAGAGAGGAGGGATAATTTTCGATTTTTCCTATCGATTAAAACCAACACAAAACTCCACATGCGAATCTCCGCGATGTGCGCGAAATCCCGCACCGAGCACCACGCACCGCGGGCAAGCGAAAACAATTAGAGTCGACCACCACTGGGACCGGGTTCGTCGATATACCGACGACTGCATCTTCCTACCTTCCAGGGCCTACGCCGTGCCGTGTGTGTTTTATGTGCCCTTTCGAAAACATCCCGCCTCATTGAAGGGAAAATTAGTTTCTGAAATTAAAAAAAAAACCTCACACGCACTCACCACACCTATTTGTGCCACCGCCAAACAATCGCCAGATGTCGAACTGAGCTGTGCATTCTAATCACATCGATACACATAATAACACACACACACACACGCACACGCACACTCACACACTAGCAAACGAAAACTATCCCCACCGTAGCTAGACCGGTAGCGGTCAATAGAGCACCGATGCATCCCCATGCATTTCGGTTTTCGATATGTGTAGCGTTGGTGGGATGGAAAAATCCCGGGGCGCACATGTCGCTGCCCGCCCCAAGGGGTGGGATTTTATTTATATTAATTCGCCGCGATAAATAATACATCGTACCGATTTCGCATACGACCGTGCATGGTTAGTTCGAACCCGAGCGATGTTAGATATAAGGAGAGCATATTGAGGGCACGTTTTGGGAGCAAAACAAAATATAATTGAAATTAGATTAAAATTCAATTCGAAAAAAGTAGATTCTTTATTTTTAATATACCGAATGCGAATTGAAGATATTTTTTTTTCAGTCAATTATCTTTTCATATCTTCATCCTTTTACGGTTGTTTAAAAAAAATATTACGTTGGATCTAAAACCGTTATATTTTCTTCCACACCTTGATACGCAATCAGTTGTTTTTTCTTTCGCTCTCCCTACTACCACCCTCTCCCTGCCCCGCGCTTCGCTAACCTCGTGCTCATTAGCTCGCAAAACTATAAGCCTCTAAAACAACACAAAGATACATAAAGGCTGGTCGCAGGCATACCGTCCAGTTTCGCGCGTCACACACACACACACAGAAGCGCATGAAAATACGCGAATGCAGAAAGTTTCGAGCCAGTTTGGGAGGGAGAAAACTATGGTCTGTTACTCGACAAGGATCTGCGTGGGAGGAAAGGAACGTGAAGGCTGGATGGAGTCACTCTGTCACACTCTCTCTCTCTGTCTCTCTCTCACTCTTTTTCCATTTATCGTTCTCCCTCTTTCTTGTTCCCGCTCACACTATCTCCATCCCATCCTCGTTCA
This sequence comes from Anopheles farauti, assembly GCA_000473445.2. NCBI lineage: Eukaryota > Metazoa > Arthropoda > Insecta > Diptera > Culicidae > Anopheles > Anopheles farauti. The sequence continues at coordinate 15,242,788 of KI915042.1, forward strand.
GTTACCACTTCCCGTTTCGAGCCTGGTTCCGGTTCGCTTCGGTTCAGTTCTACATTACGGGGCGACGTCAATTCAACGCACTATCCGCACGCACGGCTCCTCACCTGCCGTACCTCACTTCCAGGCTCGTTCAAAAGGAGCATTACAGTGTGTCACAATTTTTTACAACAGCTTGGAAAACCAACTTTTGAAAGCTTGTCATTTTTGTTGTAAGCAAAAAGTATAACTGAAAATCACTACTTTTAATTTAAATTGAATTGTTTTTCGAGTATAAATTGAAGTTTAAATATTTTACTTAAAAATCATAAAATATTTGGTAAAATTCAAAACATAACTCGTTATAAATTCAAGAATAATACGATCGCATGCAGAGCGTCAAACCACCGTAAACATTTTCATTTGACATAATTGCTTATACAAAGTTTATTTTGTCAAATTTTGTGTGTTTTCAAAGCCGTTCCTATTGACTTTTTTTTTATTCTAGTCATTTTTAAGATTGATTGCAATTTTTATTATTCTTTTTTTTTACAAAATGTAAAGCTAGTGAAAAGTTTATGCTTTGCAGAAGTATTACACTGCAAGAAAAAGCTTATTCAATTTTACCTTACTTTTTATTTATTTTACTTTTTGCAACATTTGAGCCAAAATTTCGCCCCGCACTGTAAACACATGTTGATTGAATTCTGCCTACGCAACAACATCGCGTCACTATCGCCACCGTACGTGCGTGGACGAAAGATCGAACCCGGGGTATCCTGCCGCTCGCCCTTCCACACCGACGGCCGTGCCGAGCCGTGCTGCGAAAACTATCATCCGGCACATCCTTGCAACATGGGCACACGCACACATGTGCAAGCAAAACGCGCGTCACACATGCACATAAACCCGGTCGCGCCGGCCGCACATGTGTCAAACTAAACCCCTCACACCTGCCTCAGCCCCAGCTGAAAGGAAAGAGAACGCTCAAGGAGTGTTTTCCGACTCTCTCTCTCTCTCTTTTATCCACCCACACTGACGCGCATACATTTGACACGGTGATGGTTGGCGGAGCCATATCGTCGCTACTATTATTATTATTATTATTATTATTATTCTAAGGACGAACCAATACCCCACGCCTCGCCTCCGCCTCGCAAATGCTACAACTACAGGCAACCGCTTTGGAAACTAACACCACCGAAAGCGGCACGGTTTCGGTCGTGAGTGGTTTGTGTGCAAGCGCGGTTGTACGTGTGCAAGGATCGCACCACGGCCGCACAAAGACAACCCACACACCAAAACCGACGGACGGTGCCGACGTCGCGCGCGCTTTGGCGTGCGGGTGCAATTGAAAGTTGTTTAAAAAAGTTGTTTAAAAAAAGACGCGCCCTAGCCGGTCGTACCGGTCGCGCGACCGACGAACCCTCTTGGTCGGGAATTGCGTTGAGAGAAAAACGTTGTTTAAAAAAGACGCCACACCGCGCGACCGCGAGCAACGCCGTGTGACCCTATTCAGAGCCATGATCGGGGCGGTCGTCCCGGCACAGGACGAATGCACCTGATCGGCGCTCGATTCGTCCGGTGGGAGATGCATCCGGCTCTTTAAAACTATTACCACTCGAGCTCGAGCTTCGATGGGACGCGTAATGAATGGGGAAACCGTCGTTGGGCATACTTGATTGCGTGTCCTCATGGGCAGGGTCGTTTGCTAGAACGCAGCAAAAGGTCACGAGCACTCGAATGCATGTGAGAAATAAATGGGAAAGTAAACGAAAATGTTATACGAAAAAAACTGTAGAAAAAAAACATATACTCCAAGCTTAACTCAATCTCGAAGGTAAAAGGACATTCCGTTGAAATGTACAACGCACTTACGGCAAACACCTTCGACTCAACGTGCTCCCAATGGGGTCGGCTCTAATGATGTCAGGGCGATGCATTCTCTCGTCCCCCTTTGTGAAATACCGAACACGGTTCTCGGCTGGTTCGTAGCTCGAAAGCGAAAGCAGCCCACTCTTCCAGTATCAAAAGTCAGCAAACGATGCGAAGGGTCTTAGGCACACATGCACGGCACGTTCATGACGACACCGACACCGGCATGGTGGGACGAAAAAGGGACGTCTCACACCTGACTCAGCGTTGAACCGGCCGTTCAAACGGCTCCGGTTGGTATAATGTTACTATGTAGTAATGCAACTATTGAGACACTATATCCGAGACGAGAGAGGAAAATAAATAAAATTATGTCTTTAATTTAGACAATTGAACCCGTCGGCAGCAAAGAAAATTTAAACGTACGTTTCCTACACGGTTCCAATGCTTTGATGTTCGAGAAAAATATATATTGCCAAAATATCTAAAAAACACGGTTTTAATCCCTCGTCGTAAAACTTCAGCGGAGTACAGCTAGGTTTTCATAAACAGCTTTTGAACATATAACGACGAAGGGATAGTTTTGAGAGAAAGAAAAAAAACATTTTTGTATAGTATAATCTTATTACTTATCATATAAATACCTGGGAAGCAAATATGCAACAACGTCATTTTTAATTTTGGCAATATCAACAGCCACAAAATATTAAAATATTTCCTTTTTTTATTTTGTATTGATTCATCAATTTAAAAAAAAAGAAATATTGCTTTCTTTCAACGCAAGTGTTTACTGTGAAAAGCGTGATTCCTCTTAGTGCAGGGAAGTACATTAATTTCACATTTCTAAGTTCATTAAAAAAATACCAACACCAACCAAGCATTTTTCAAAAACTATTATTTTTATTTTATCTTATATTGTCTAAAAAGGAGATAACGGTACGTTCAAAGTGTGAATAAAATATTTATTCATTTTATTCCAAACAAATCACATCACATTGTAATAAATAAAGACACTCAAAAATTCAAAAATTCATTATTTAAACTTTAAACATTGAGCAAGGAAACTTGCTGGACAAACTCAATTTGTTTATATTTTCGAACCAAAATTCGCACTGAACATTTTTTCTACTAACTCTTATATTTTTGTACATAAATATTTTTGTCACTGACTCTTCTCCAATCGCTCAAACCATCCTAACGACAATGAAACGCCATCTCTCCACCAATCCGGATGAGGCTATGCCTACTGCCCCTTGCGAACGCAACAGCCCACCATCCAATGCAGCACGTGAGGATGAAAAATTACTCATAAAAGCAGCCTGCAGCTAATGAACAAAAAAAAACATTCCTTCAAAATCGCCAAACCTACTTTATATCGCGCAGGATCAGCAACACCAAAATAAAAGCAAAAATGAAAACCTCACTGGTGGAGCTAGCGGAACATTCGACCACATCCACAGCCTACCGGGATGGTCAAGTGTTTTTGTTTAGGGAGAACATAAAGAAAACGAAGTGGAATTGGAGCAACAACAAAAAAAAGTTCACTCACACAACCGCGCGAGTCCTTGGAAAAGGACGACAGCCAAGTGCGTGCGTGCGTTACGGAATAAAAACGGGCCCTCGCGTGGAAAAGTGGGCGTACAAACTCTTTTTTTTTTGTTATTTCATGCCTTCCAGCTCTGTGGACAGCTTCCCCGGCTCCTGCTGCGAGGGAAAACCCTCCGAAAATGCGTTCTATTTCCATCCCGTGCACGCTCGCATGTTGTTTGTATTTGCAGCCCGAGGGTGGGCTCGACCCAAGCGCGCGCGTTGAAGCCTTCGCTGACCAAACCCCGCTGCCGGTCGTGCGCTAGGGGGAGTGAAAGTTTTTTTCGCCACATTTTTTCCCTACTTTTTCTGCCTTCTTTTCATGGCATGCGGGGACTTTATGAGGGCGAATCAGCGTCCGTCGATCGGGTGCGTACGTGCGAGTGGGTTTGGTTTGGTGTTCGGGTCCACTCCGGTGCTGGAGGAGGAGATGGAGATGAGCCCACACTAAGTGGAGGCGTTTTTTTTTTTTCTTTTTCGTTTTCCGCATGCGTGCATGGTAGCGACACAGCGTGAGACAGTGTGCGTGGGACGATGAAAAACTGTGGCCGTGGACTCGTTTCGTTACGCAGTTTGTTTGTTTTTTTCGACACAGGCCCGGGCAGTGAGCGTTCGGCAGAACGCACTTGCAACGATGCGTTTTCCGAGTGCGTGCTCTACCCATCCACGATCGGAAAATACATCCCGCCGAGTCATCGGACGGGGTACTATAAATCCTTGTTTTTAGTTTCCCGATGAAATGCACCGATGACGACGAGGAACAGGAGTAGCAGCCATAAACCGTACGAACAATATTGACGCGCATTTTTCCACCAACGCACACATACACGCGCTCGCAAGTGGCCCGTTTCCCACCAGTATTTTTCGCCTTTTTTGCCAACCGCCGCCCCCCCCCAGCTGCACTGGGGATGCGTTGCGTTGCATTTTGTGGAAAAATCGTTCGCTCCGATAGGCCGAATTCGAAATCGGCTGCGGTGAAATGCATTATGTACACACGCGTAAGGTGGGAATGGATGGAGCTAAAAATGTATATGAGGGCTCCTTCCGCCGATTTGCGCCGGGGGAGTGGTTTTATGCCACGGTGATGTATGTATATGTGCGCGTGTGTGTGTGTGTTGATGGCTATGATGATGATTTGTCAATTTTTTCCCTCCCCAAATTTCCGGTGCCCGTTCTATGTTATATGGATGAGGAGCACAAAAAAAGAGTCAGTTTTCAAAATGGCGAATTTTTCACTGCCCACTATGTTGGAGTGATTTATAATGATGTAAATAATTGCGTGCTTTATTTTGAGCAATTCGCTATGAGGAATCACACACGTTAAAATTATTAAAATGACAGAGAAAATGAATGCATTCATTAGAAGTTTGTGTCCAATTTTGAACCAATCATTTACATACGTTTTTAACCATTTCTGAGCAAAAAAGAAGAATGATTTGCAACAAAAATTGAGCAGTAACTTGGACACAACCAATTCAGACTGTTCTCATAAAATGCGCACCAAAAATAACGTCTCCAATTATTTTTCGGTCCGAAGTTTATCGTAAAAATAACAAATATCTTAAACTGACAAAAAAAAATTTTTTTACTCCCATAAATATTGTACAATTTGCGATAAAACATTTTCGAGAAAGAACATCGTCCTAATGGAATATAATTTCCCTGTTTTCCTCTGTTTCATAATTAAAAATTTATTTCGTTCAACCCATAAAGTGTTTGGCCGTTAATCCTTTGTTCGAACCCGTGTTTGCTGTTCTCAAAAAGCAAAAAAAAAAAGAAAAGATTCCAGCTTACGAAGCTGGCACAAAAGCGCGGGCACCAGTGCCAAATAATCAGCACTAAAAGAAAAAAACGATTCGCTCCACGAACTTTAAAAAAAAAAACAAACTTTGTAAAATCTACCCAACCCAACGCCGCCCTTCCTCATCCTTGATTAATCTTAACGCTTCGTGCCCAGTTCGCTCTCGCACCAAAGACCAACGCGTCCACGCGTCCCCACCCCCGGCGAATCGGTTTGGGGTGAATTCTTGACGAGAATTTATTTGCTGTGCATTTTTCCCACCGAAAGAAAAGAAACGAGACTTATGAAACAAAAGAATGTCCACACAGAAAGGGACCTGGGGCTTGCGGTTGGCAAAGCAGACCGGGTGGGGATAAAACCCAGCAAACAAAGCAACCGAACCGAAGCTTGGCTGATGGCGAGGTACCTGGAAAATAGCAAATAGCTTAGCCGGGGCTGAGCATTCTTTTCGAAAATGTATAAAGAACAGCACTCAAAAAAAAAACGACACATGAAATCTTCGAAACGGGCACCACAAAGCGAAGGGCTGAAAAGTGCACAATATTAAAAGAGCGCCCGCCCGTACCTTTCCCCCTTCAGATTTCGGACTTTTGTGCCGGTGAAAGACTTGGCTTAAGACTGCCAACTTAGCTGGTGCTGCTGCCAAGACCACCACACGGGAAAGTGGGGTTGGGAAATACAATTTCGAACAATTTACGGCGAGCATTCGAACGGTCGGTGGGAAGGCAGGGCGCGCCGGAAAATGCAAAGAGTCAACAGGATGCGAGCGGTGATGGGTACGACGATGGCCCGAAGGTGTGCTCCAGCTCCAACAGTTGCCCAGCGGCGAACGAGGCTAGGGGAGTTTAATCGGTAAAATTTTAAATTATTTTCCAGCCTCACTGGGCAACGGCCGGATGGGGCGAGCGAAAAAGAACCGGGTCAGTTTGGATTCTGCTTTCGTATAGCTTCTGCCAGCTTGCCACAGTAGAGAGAGTGAGAGAGGGAAGCATAAAAAAAAAGAACGGCACGGTGTATAAAGCAGCTTATCCTGCCTGATCTTTTCGATTTCCTAGCCCCAACTCTCGAACGAAAGCAGCGTTCCCAAGATGGACCGAGCTGGGGCGAAGAAAATGAATTGCTTAAATAGTTTTTCCCAATACTCGTTTTGCTCGCACGCACCGACAGGATATGCTTCTCCCGTACGACGTTAGACCACAGGGGAATGAGCAGTGGGTGTCCAGAGTACACATTTCTTTTCACCACCCGGTACGGCAACTTCTTTTCGTACCTTCATGCACGGACTGCTACCGGTATCGGTACGACGCCGGACTGGACTGTTTCCCCTGGGGTTGGAGGAATTCTTTAAATGGGTAAAACTTTCACCAAACCATTCCTACCCCCCCCCCCCCCCCAACGCATGAGGAACCATCTGTGGAGAACCGGTCACGGCCGACGTGATCTCGTACGCAGTGGGCGATGACAAGTTAAAAGACCTTGAGCAGCTCTTCACGCCCGAACTTCCGTCCGAAGCTTGTCCTGGGCAGAGGGAGGGTTTTGTTTGTAAACAGACGATAACTGGCTACTGGATAGAGAAGAAGCGAGCCCACGTCGCCGAACATCCTCACCGACACTAAACGTTTACCGATAGGAATGCTCGGATACTGTCCGGCATGCATGGATTACCGATACTTTGTTGTTTCTTAAGTGGAGCGTTTAAATAGAACCAGTGCAGGATTAGACAGGAGTTAGGGAGAACATTTTTGAATGAAAGATTTTGTGGAATTACAATGTTTGGAATTACGATTTCGTAGGAACTAAAATTTGAAAATGTCGGTTAAACTTTTTATTACAGGGTTTCGAGTCATATAAGGGAGCAATGCAATCAATAGAGAGAATGTGTCAACCGGTTAAGAGAATGATGCAGCCATGTAGTGGGCTGTAACATTCTCTTAACCGGTTGACACATTCTCTCTACTGATTGCATTGTTCCCTTATATGACTCGAAACCCTGTATTATAAACTGTACAAATCTGTTTTTTGACAATGAGTGCTAGTTTACATCGACGTTATTTATTAGGTGTACAAATAAGTTCGTAGAGTTATAAAAATTATCCATTTATGATTTTTTTTTTTGTTTTACATAGCTATTTAATGTTGTTTTAACCTTTCGGGTAAGCTTTAAATTCATTCGGGTCTTTCCAAACCTATCCGCAAGTTTCGACACCAGCTGTCCTTACTCAAACTGTTTTTGGCGCTCCGGAATGTACTTCATTTTTCACAGCCTTTTCGACAACTTGCTTCGGCTAGAAACTCCCTATCACCAAGACCTAAAAAAATGTTACATTGTTTAGTACGTTCAAAAAATCCGACTTTAAAAAACAACACTCGAAACTTACATAAAATCCCTTGACTCACTGCAGCGCTTGCTCTTTTTCGTTTCAGGCATTTTTCTGCACATCTGGAAGAATCCTCCCCGGTACGACATCTACAAGATGCTGGTAGATAAACGGAGGCTGCTACTCTATCTGGAGGCGCTAGCCAGCGAGCTGAAGAAGATTCTCACCCTGCCGGGAAACGTTACCTACCGTATCCGCCACACATCGGTCGCCTCAGCATCACCCGAAGAAAGCAGTACCTCCGGGAAGCCCGCTCCGACGAAACCCTTAGGTTTCGGTTGCACCACGAAGCAAAGCCCCAAAGCCCGTCCAAAGTTCCGCTGGACGTCCGAGCGAAACCGTGAGCTAATGTTCTGCCATTACGTCGTCGCCGGCAATCAGCTCGAGCAAGCCAACTATCGCGCCCGGCTGCACGATCTGTGGATGGAGCGTCAGCGAACGCGGGAACATCCGGATTTCATCCCAACCGCCGGGAACTCTCAGCCACCGTGGGAACTCACCGAACAGAATTTGCTCACGCAGCAGCGCAAAATCGTGCGCGATCAACTGCTCCCGGAGGACGTCCGGCGACGGGCGCAAGCGGAAGCGATCGGCTATCGCTACTATCTGCGCACCAGCCCTCCGAAAGTGTCCGACAAGAATCGTAAAGTGTTTCGCAAGCTGACGAAAAGCTATCGACACATGCGCGAACTTCACGCGATCAATCGAGCGCTCGACTACATCGACTCCGTATCGGAGCTGGACTGGTCGTGCGATCGGGAGATTAAAACGCTCGCCGTGAAGCGTGTGGTGCAGGTGGTTTGTGAGACGATCCGGCACGGGCGCGACACGCCGACCCTAACTCGGCACGCCGAGAGCTTCGTGAACGTGCTAACGCCCCAGCGAATACTGAACGATGCCCGCATCCGGGACTGTCTCCTGCACTACCGACGGGGAAGCGATCTGCTGGCGGGCCTTACCGGCAACTATCCCCACGCTGGCCCTCACCCAAACCACCTGCACATCAGCGACGACAGTCTGAACTTCGAAGAACTGCACCGAAACCTTAAACTCCTCCGTCAGCTGTTCCGAACCGCCCGCAATCTGCAGCACATAATGGCAATCAAAACGCTCATCAATCGGCTTTACGATAGTAAAAGCCTGGAGGAGATCAAATCGTACTATGCGTACCTTTTTCGTCACAACCCGATCGAGCAGGACCAACAGCTGGAGTCGGCACCGTTCACGCTGCTGGAGATCTCGTGCCTGCTGGAGGCGATCGAGGAGGAGTATCTGGCGGCGGGAATTCCCACCAACGAGCACATGCTCCGGATACGGGCGAAGATCGCGAAGGAAATAGAAAGCTACCAAGTGCTTCATCCTCAGTTTAGCAACACGATCCTGCTGGTGGATGGTGTAATATCGAAAATCAAATCCAACCATAGCTACGAGAAAATCCGGCACATCTTCCGCTCCCATTTGCGGGTGCTCCAGCAGCGGCGTACGATCGATCGCACGTTTCTGGTGCATCTTCGCGATACCATATTGACGTACTTTTACGACGAGCTACCGGAGCTTCGCGCTAGAGGTGATCTGGAACGACGGATAGCGCTGTTAGTGTGTCGCACGTTGTACACCATCGACAGAACGATCGTCCAAAGGTCAGGGAACGCTTGTCCCAGTCCCGTCACCGTACACCTTACCGGGAGCGATAGCTCCCAGCTGCTAAAACGCCTCGAAGAAGCCACCGGCCAACGCCTGTCGCATCTCGTCACCGATCCCATCTTCTGCAAGTTGCGCGATCATCCGGAAAAACGGTACGATCTGCTGCGGCAGCTGCTTCGCCGGCACCGGATCATGTACACCGCCAACCTGCTGGCCGATCTGCGGCGCGAAGAGGAACGTGAAACGGAGGACAAGGTGGCCCAGCTGCAGAAGCTGTTTCTCGATCAAAACATGAACATGAAACCGTTCGAGCGGGTGGATGAGATCGCGTTCGAGATGCTCATGCTCGAGGCGACGAGCGCCCTGTCGGCGAAGCTGGCGGACAATCGGGAGAGCCTTTGCAACTACCTGCCCGTGCTGACCGGGCGCAATCTGCGCAACTACCTCGCCCACGGACACGTCACGTACGAGACGCTCATCCCGCACACGGGACCGAAAACGATCCTGCTGAATGCGCTCAGCGTGATCAAGCTGTCGAAGAACATCATCTCGGAGATATACGACCGGCATCGGTGGGAGTTTAGCGAGAAGCTGGCCCTGGTGCGGCATCAGGAGGATACGTTCGGTGGCTTCCGCTATCGGAGTTGTGCGGAGATTCGCGATACGATCCGAACGGAGGCTTACCTGCTGGGGCGAAATCACCTCAACTACGGCATCGTGGATCATCTGATACAGCACCAGAGTTGTATGCTGCTCGGCCATCTGCTGGACTTTGGCAAGGTGGATGAGTTCCTCAAGCCTCTGTCCTATCTGATGGAGTGCGTACGTTCGCTACCGTGCGGCCGACCACTGCACGACATTCTGCTGGATGTGCCGGCACGCGTCGAGTTCTGCTACAGCTTGGCCGTGCTGAGCAACGACGAAGACATCCTGTCCAAGATAGTGGCCGACTTCGGGTACGCGCAGATCGACGCCATCCCGATGGTGTTCAGCTTCGATCAGCTGTTCGCCAGCTTCCTGGAAACGCACCCGGACTACGACGTAAACGCGGACAGCAACGCGGAGATCCTGCACTACGCCGTGCTCTCCGGGAACGTGGAGCTACTCAACCTGCTGCTCGACCAGTGCCACGATCTGAACCAGCGCGACGTCTGCGGCCAAACGCCGCTCGATGTCGCCTGCAAGCTGAGCAACGTGGAGATGGTGAAGGCGCTCACGAACGCCGGCGCACGGTGGTACACGAACGGCGAGCGCGGCTACACCCAGTACTCGTGGATCTTCCTCAACAACGACCAGGAAGCGATCGAGTTTCTGAAAAACAACGAACTGCTGAGCGCCAAGATTGCCGGCGCGTGCGTCGATCTCTTCCTGCAGTACTGTGACGATTCCAACGAAGAGCTGGTCGAGTACATGCTCGCCAACGACGCGGTCGAGTATGGTGCCCTCTACCCGAAGGCCGTCAGCTTCCGGCGGCTGAACGTGCTGCGCTTTCTGCTCGAAAGCGATCGGAAAGTGAAGAGCAACGTCAATCGCAAGGACGGCGTCGGGCAGGGGTTGACACCGCTCCAGATTGCCGCCCGGAAGGGATACCCGGACGTGGCCCGGTTGCTACTGGAGCAGGGTGCCAACGTGCAGTTGCGCGACGGGAACGGAAACAGTGCGTTACATTTTGCCGTCGAGCGGGGATGTGTGCAAACGGTACGGTTACTGCTGCGTTACGGTGCACGCGTCGCGATGAAGAACTCTCACGGTAAAAGCTCGCTGGAACTTGCGCTCGCCAGTGAGCAGAGGAAGATCGTTCGGACTTTACTGCGCAGTGGACAGCGGGTGGAAGCGTTGACGTTACCGGAAGCGCTCACCGACCGGACCATCTTGGATGACTTACTGCGGGTGACGAAACGGTTTGACTACTCGATTGCTCCGGCCGATTCGGGGTACGGAGATTGCTTTACACCGCTCCATCTCGCGCGAGACGAGCGAACAGTAGAGCGATTCCTGCAGCTGTACGATGTGGACGTAACGAGTCCAAGATTTCGTACGACACCGCTTCATCTCGCTTGCCTCTGCAGTGAACCGGAGCGTGTAAGGATCCTGCTGAAACACGGTGCCAATCCGACGATTGCAAACAGCGAGGGTTGGACACCGCTCCAGCTGGCGGTTAGCAATCGATGTACGGCGATCGTACGAACTCTACTGGATCAGGGCGGCACGGCACCCGTCCACAGCCGGGCGGATCTTGATGCTGTGCTAGCGATCGCCATCCGAAAGCAATCCATCGACATCGCTAATCTACTGCTGCAGAAGGGAGCTTCGATCGATACGATCGGCAAGACGTTGGCGGCGTTGTCTCCCGTCCACCGTGGAGTGAAGCACCTCCAACTGCAGCACCAACATCCACACCAACTCTTCTTCTGTGCCGCACGCGAAGGTTACAACCGGATACTGGAGTACCTGCTCGAGAGTGGGCTGTTCGATGTGAACACGAAGGACACGATCGGCTCGACGCCTCTATTTCATGCGCTTTCGCACGCTCCACTCGCCACGCTCGATCTCCTGCTCCGCCACGGTGCGGACGTGGAGCACTGTAACCAGTTCGGCCATAACGTGCTCTCGATCGCCGCCATGAACAACCGGCTCGATGCGCTGCAGTACTTCGTGAACAATCACGCCGCCACACTCGGTCGCTTTCTCGGTGCGATCGAAGCGAACACCGATAACTCCGTCCTCCATCTGGCCGTACTGCGCGGTGCCCTCGAGATCGTGCAGTACTGTGTGCGGCTGCACCGCGAGCACGGTATCTCGCTGGACGCCCGGAACAAGGAAGGCTTCACGGCGCTGCACATCAGCGCCCAAACGGGCCACCAGCCGATCTTTGGCTATCTGCTCGGGCACGGTGCGAACGCCACCATCCCCTCCGCCAACGGGCAGTCCATCCTTCACACGGCCATCTGCAACCATAACCTCACCATCGTCCAAACCATCCTCCGGGCGGGGGTGCTTCCGCTCGATCGCGATCTCTTCGATCACGAGCAGCGCTCACCGCTCCATTATGCCGTTTTTTCTCGAAACGTTGCCGTCGTGCGGGAGGTACTGAAGCTTCCTAAACTTCCGCTCAATCACACCGACACGCGCGGCAACAGTGCGCTCCATCTGGCGGCCGAGTACCAGTACGTGGACATCTACAATCTTCTGCGGAAGCGCGTCGACAACGAACTGCGGAACGCGAACGGGAAGCGTGCGATCGATGTGCTGCTGCGCAAGTGAACCAGTTGTAAATGTTGTGTTCGAAAGGGACACGTGTACAGATTGTTTTCTTTTCTTCCCTTACCTTTGGTAGCTGTGTACGAGAGTTGCACACAAACGCAGGTGAGGTGTATAGCAAGCGTTACCTACTAGTAGCTAGTGGCAATCACGGCGAAAGAAAGGCCTGTTGCAAGTTTCGCAACCCTTCTTCGTGCATTAGCTCGTAACGTCACCACGTGTAAATCGCCCACGCCAGGAGAAGGTGCCAAAAACGGAAGGGATCTGTCAAACTTACAGCAACCGTTTCTTTCCTTCCATTACTCCGCGTACCCAACCTGCACGTGTGAAAGAGGTAGTCAAAATTGTGGTGTCTATAAATGATCTTATACGTGCGTGTACGTGTGTTGTATGTGGCTGGTGGTGCGACACCGGCACGAGTCAAGTCTCTAGTTAAATGTAAACCAGTAAACCAAACTCTTCCTTATATCGTTCGCACTTATTCGTAACAGTCCCGATTTCGTTTGTTCAAAACCCGAAACACATACAATTGGGAGGCGCACGCAATTCTGGTCGACAGCCGGTAACATAGCCACTATTGCACCACGAACACAATCACAGTATTCTCAACCCATCAAATCAGTCGGCGCGATCGGTAAGGTATGTGCCCACGTCGATTTTACCGGTGCCACTGTCAGCCCTCGTTACTGCCATCGGTCGTACCAGATCGCCTATAGTTTGTAAGCAGCAACCAGTAACAATTATTACACATTACATTACCTAAGAAATAGCCATTTGCCTCAACTCAATCAATCAACCCCCCAAACAAGCACACACTCGCAGCAGTATACAATACTCGCAGTAAGAAATAGACTTATTCTTTCCCAACCACACCGCCATCGACGGCCAAATGGAAGTACATCGCGTTTGAAAATCGCCCGTCAAAATCGCAGCAGACAGCCGATGGCATCCTTTTGGTATTTCCCCTTTTTGGTGGGCGTGCTTCGGATCGGATACTAAGTCGTTAATTTGACCTTAGTGAATTGCACACAGTTGCTCATCTCTCTCACTGTGGCAAATCATCGGGTCAGAGACGAATCTGGGCACGAACACCAAACAGGGATGGATCAATGCAGACTCGATCGCCATTTGTCCAAAATGGTGGCATACAATAGAACCGGAGTACTTAAGCAAAGGCTGGCAGCTACCGCTCAGCACAACACGCAGTGTAAAAACAGAACCGAATGCAGTCTTACGTTCTCCACCACGCACCATGCAATATAACCAGCTCAACAGTATAACGATTCACATAGTTCATAGTTCAATAGTAATATCCACAACCGGAACATTCAAACAGATAGTATACACACGTGGCATCCACAGTCCACTAACATGTACAACCTGTCAAACGACCGATGGCAGCCGCAAGATGGTGTGACGGGCAAGATGTGTTGGCGCAATCCGTACCGATCATGCGTTTCGATACCGAGATTTTACCCATAAATAACAGATAACAGATAGCAGATAACTTAAATGGTGCACACACTACAATAGAATGGATCCATAACATATATCTATACCACATGCCGGAAGGGGTTTGCAGGAGGCGGGAGTGAGAAGGATTCGCCAGAACCCAAACGTCCCCGCTCTCCTCGGACACGATCGGAAGGCACCCACAAGTAAACGTAAACAATAGTACCGACAGCTCTATCCGGTTCGCGTGTTACAGGTTCTCCCTGTGGCGGAGGTTAAACGTTGCATTTATCGCAACACTATTATTTGGGTTAAGATTATGTTTGCAAACCAAGCAAAGCTGAGATAAGATCGATCAAGGGCCTTCATAAGATAGTTTAGGCGGTTATTAGATTTTTATTTAAATTTTCTAGTCATTTTTGTTTAATTTTACAAGAAACAATCCCAAATTAGCTGTTGTTAGTCTTATCATACTAGAGACCACAATAGATGGTTAGATTGATCGAAAACATCATGGAAATTACTATGGCCTGACTTCCTTTGAAGAGACACTTGATCGGTCTGATCAAGTTTTCATTGCATTATGATGCAGTACATGTTACGATGTAACATGTATCGGATCATGATAATCACAATCAACTCCAAAGAATATTTTTTTAATGATTTTGTCAGCAAAATGGCTTTTTGTAAAAAAAAAATGTTTTTTAGACAACTCATATTTGGCAGTTTTTGATACAATTTCGAACAACCATAGTATCTCAGTGTATGTAGCCAATTACCAAAATGGTATAAATTCGACGGAAGCAATCTGAAAGCAGCATCCAAATTGTAAACGAACTCACTTCAGCGCAGTCTACACGTAGCAAGAGTATATTTTATAACGAACGACCAGTAAGAAAACGGACTACCGGCAGCCGGTAAAATCGCAAACAATCAAAGAGAAAATCGTAACTGTAACTAAGTAACTTCATGCCAAGAGGGTAATGCCATACGCAAGGGACAGTGGATGCAAGAAGTATAACGTAACTTCAACGCACTTCAATCAACGTCACATGAACGGCCAACGATGGAAACTGGGTAAGATAAAGTATTCGCAAGGCAACAACACGTAGCCACACAAGCTAGTACAGATGTAAACAGGAGGCAATGAAAGCACGTGGCAGTACGTCAAGTAAAACAAAAAAAAACAAGTATTTCAGAAATGTAAGTTGTTAAACTACACACCTTTGTTAAGATGATACATATATGTTTGTGTTCTGATTGTCACTGGCACGAGCGTACCGAGTAAGTAGACACGAGTGAAGCGGTCAAACATAAAAAAATCTTCTAAATAAAATCGTAAGCACGTTTGAGGAACAGTTTTAGACTTTGTCGTAAGTATTAAGCAAAATGAAATTTAAAAAATGCAACAAAAACTCAGTACATCATGATAACGGAAGTAAATAAATAACATAAAAACACCCTCAAAATCCCTGCACCACTTCATTTCGAGGTGGGCGTACATGGTGCAACAGTTTGAAGCCTGGTAATTCCCTTTTTCGGCGATAGATGAGCAGCAGTATTTCGGTGTGCTGTAGAACAAACTGCAGGAGAAGATGATTTTTTACACGAAATAAAACATGTTTTTTTCCATTTTCCAGTGATTAAAAACGTAATTGTATCGTACATAAATGATCGAAAGAAATTGTTGGTATTTTATACGTTTAATTTCAAAGAAAAATTACAAGAACATGTGTGTAACATGAATAATTCAGTTGGTTATATATTTTTCAATATTAATCAATAAAGAATATTAAAGTCTCTAGAATTATGAAAGAACTTGTAGTGCAAATGTTGTATAACTAAGAAAGAACATGTTTTTCTGTGGAAATTTACTGATGTCTTTTTAGTACATGTTTTAGTGCTAAGTACCTTATTTGTTTGGTTTTAAGCCATTTAAGCATAGCATAGTTTGGGCACAGCTGCAAATAACGTTAATTTCTAAGTTAGTTAGTTAACAAAAAGCCATAAGTTGCATGTTTGCTGCTCAATTTATTGTACTCAAATTGTGTACTAAAATCAAGTCAATTTTGCTATGCTACCCAGAACTCAATCTAGCTTTAAATGAATCCATCTGCAGTATTGATCCCGCTACAATAAACATGGCCGCTTGAATGTCATAACAAACGAAGTATATTTCGGCAAAACATGTAAACAAACATTCAATTCATACAAAACACGTGTTGGAAAATGCCGAGCGTGTGATTAATTTAAACAGTGAAATAGTGTTTAAAACTTATCACGGCCGCATCTAGCAGGATGAATCTGCTTCCGAAAAGTACGGCCGACTTCGGATCGACCGAGTACTGGAACAGCTTCTTCCGTAAGCGAGGCAATCAAGCGTTTGAATGGTACGGCGAATATCCGGAGTTGTGCGGTCAGCTGCACAAGTACATAAAACCGCGAGATGAAATACTCGTCGTCGGGTGCGGTAACTCTAAGCTGAGCGTGGACATGTACGACGTTGGCTTCAGGTAAGTTACAATCATAAGTTTTCTCGATTTTAAGTCACTTCGCCTTATCGTGCATCTCGTTTCCAGGAAAATCACCAATATCGACATTTCACCTGTGGTCGTAAAGCAGATGCAGGAAGCAAACCGCACCACCCGTCCGGAAATGATCTGGCGCGAGATGGACGCAACCGCCATGTCCTTCCCGGACGAGAGTTTTTCCGTCGTACTGGATAAGGGCACACTGGACGCCCTGTACACCGACCAGTCAGCGCCGGTCGTAGCGACAGTGCGTAAATATTTTGCCGAAATTTGTCGCGTGTTGCGTACTGCCGGTCGATACGTTTGCATTTCCCTGCTGCAAGCGCACATTCTGCAAGAAGTGTTGGATCACTTTCCGGCGGCCGATTTTATGCTGCGTGTTGTGCGCTGTTCGGATGCGGGCCGCGGAAACTCGGAGGACGGGTCCTCCATGGTGGTTTTTGCGATCGTTGCGACAAAATTTAAGAACCTTCCGATGCGTGTGCTGGAACTGTGCTTGGCAGGTGATCAGATCGAGCGAGTGCAACGGGCGGAAGACATCCAGGCGGCGGTCGCTAGCGCCCAAAAAGCGGCCATGGTGTGCAATGGTCTGGCGAAGGGCAGTATTGCCGGCCAGGCGGAGGTTTCAATCGACCTGTTTCACCCGAGTGTGAAAAATGAACCACGCTACACGATTCACGTGCTAGATCAAACTCCGAAGCGAGGAAACGGAAAGTACGCCGCGTTTATCGTACCGCAGGGTCGTGAAACGGAATGGCTCTTCGCAACGCCAGCCGGTCGGCAGAAGTTGCAGGAGTCGGCCAAGTTCGATCGGCTCGCCATCGTAACGCTTCACCGGGGTCACACGTACACCGACCTGGAAGCGGTCAAAGAGGAACTAGCGGACAGTGTTAAATCGCTCGCACCGAGCGGACTGCAAGGCACGTCCATCCCCTACCTTTCCATCGGTGCCGAGGTTGGCCGCCGGGAGACGATCCACACGGGATGCAGCGCCCTTTCGGGCGAATACGTCGTCGAGGAAATCACCGGCGACATTGGCCGCCTGTTCCGACGGCTCATTTTTCTCGCCAATCAATCCGTCGTTCAATCGGAAGCGGCTCTTAAGATGGCCCGTGTGCGTGGCAGCCGGGCACCGCAGAAAGTGATCGATCCGGGCTACCTGGCCTGTCAGCATCATCTCTTCATGACGGTCGGCGTACGGTTGGCGGTGAATGTGTCACCGGCAAATCAAGACTGCCCCGTTGCCGTCGTCGGTCTCGGTGGCGGCGGGCTCTGCACGTTCATCCGCGAATGTCTCAAAACAACCACCATCACTGCAGTGGAAATCGATCCGGAAATCGAACAGATCGCAGTGAAATACTTCGGCCTAACGCTAGACAAACGTTTGCGGGTGGTCATTTCCGATGGCATTCAGTTCCTCGCGGAAGAGGCTGCGCGTGGTGCACACTATTCGGCGCTTCTGTTCGACGTCGACAGCAAGGATCCGACCGTGGGTATGAGCTGTCCACCGGCCGCCTTTGTCGAACGAAAAGTCCTAACGAACGTTCGGCAGCTCGTCGGCACCAACGGGCTGTTCGTGCTGAATCTAGTCTGCCGTAACGATAGCCTCCGGGAGACGACAGTGCAGGCACTTAAGCAAACGTTCCGTTACGTGCTTTCGTACCAGCTCGATGAGGATGTGAACGAAATTTTCTACTGCAGCGACAACGAACGATTAAAAGATGCGAGCAGCTGGCAGGAGATGCTGCGCGTCGCGGCAGATGACGTAAACAAGCTGGCGCGGAAGGAGAAACTTACCCACCAGCAGGAGCTGGTCGACTTGAGTGATTTCATCACTGCCCTCAAGATCTAGGTGAAATAAACAATTGTTTTATAAGATAGACAACGTTACTATGGTTTCTTACCAAGATTCCGATCTCTTTTTAGTTCAAAAGTTTTCTTTCATAGCATAAAACGTAAACCATTAGTTTGAACTGGCGTATGTGACTACTATCGATAACAAAATAATTTATTTCGTCCTCTACTTGCGAACACTTCCAACCGGTAGGATTTATCTAACCGCATCTCCGTATCCGACTTTCGTTATTCAATGTTGATGTGAAAGTACTTACTGCGAGTACAGTTCAACTGAGCGGAATTTAACTCCAATTATGTTTGCAATTTTAAGACTTCGTCTACGACGTCTACGACGGCGATTATGGTGTTGGATACATACGGGACATGCTGGCGCACAGATGTTTTAAACATGCTGCACACACACACATCCTATCTCTCTTACCGCGTATCTAAAGGCGTATCATACACACTGCGTTTAGTTGTGTTGCTGCACTTTGCTAGTTTTGTTTGGCTTACTAAATTGGTAACACTAATTTTTGGTCATCCGAAAACGAAAGTTTACGTGCAGAGCAACAGAAGATATGTGTGGTGGCCGAAACATAATTTCATATGCATTGGAGGTTACAGCAGAGCGCGCTTCAAATACTGGCCCATCGTTTCGCGTTGATGGTTCAAAATTTCCCTCGTTTCCCGTTCTAAGGCTAAGCTTTTTCAACATCAATTTCGAAACGCACGCCTAGGGCGAAGCACAAGACACACAATCAACACGGAACCGTTTCTCAACGAAAATGGCAACGAGACGACGGACAGATAGAATCTACGGGTAGAACCGGGCTTGGTGTGCTTAAAATAGTAATCCTACTGACATGCTTTCTTTTGGAACTAGCAAACAACGCATTATTGAAGTGAGTTACAAACCGGATCGCGCTTCTGCTAGAGACCGTACAATCCGCATTACGAATCGCTTCATAATTGCATCGTTACCATTTTATCTGTTAATTCCTCTAAGCTTGCCCCACTGGCAAGAGAAACAGCTACAGGTTTGTGAAACGACAGATTTTGTTTCATTTTGAATAATTCCTACGAGTAAAACCTATGATTTTTTTTACAATACAGACACACATATACATACACAGGGACATCTAACTTAAATGAGACAACTATCAGACGACAGGATCCGAAACAGGATGCGCGGCAATCGGAATCAGTGACACATTACATTGAGAAACGAAAAGGAACAATTATGCAGGAACCGATTATGCGCGGTTTCCTGAACTTTGCTGGCATTGAATCTAACGCACAACTACGAGAACTAACTGCTACCACAGGCTAAACCCAGTTTCTTAATAATCAATCGTTTGGCCGTTCTCTGTAAGAAGCCAGTTTTACTGGTAGCTTTAATATTTTTTCGTTTCGAAAACATACACACCCACCGCACGCAAGCATTTTTGGAGCGTTCCGTAACTAATGCTGCGTCGGAGATGGGGCGCGCGTTGTCAGTCTGGTTGCCAGCACGCAAAGCTCAAGAAATTCAGACTAATAACGAGTTAACAGCGACCGGAAAATGTGAACAGTTGGCTAATGAAGTCTTTTGCTACGAAGATTGCATATTTTGTTAAAGCACAACTTCCCGATCATCTCAATTTTGACGGAATACACGCAGCAAAATGCTTATTTGATCAGCTGAATATGTTGACTGTGACCGTGAAGCGTGCAAACGCACTCAAATAATTTTCTCAGTATCGCACTATTAACTCGTTATTAGTCAATTCTCTGTACCTTAGCGAGCTAGCCAATAATAAGCATAAACATCTCGAGCGTATGCCATGTTTTCCTCCCCGTTTGGCTCTCTAAAACACCTTCCGGAACAATCGTCGTATGCTACCTCGACTTGATTTTCGTTCCAGCCCGTCACCGTTCACGGTTGCCGGTAAGTCGCCATTAAACGAAACCGACAGCTTCGCTGGTACTTCTACGGCCGCTTCCCTTGCTGATGCATCGGTAGGACTGGCTGATTTGGCTTTCCCTATCCTTTGGCGCTGTTGTTTGCCGTCGGGGGAAACATTCGCCTGTAGACTAGATGGCGATGACGGCGTGGACGAAAGCATTCGATGGTACCAGCTGTCCTGCTGGGGCGACGTACGCATATTCCCACTGAATCCGGCATCACCGCCCGCAACGGCGTCCCGGAGCACGCTGCTAACGTTAGAACTATTACTGCTATTACTGCTAGTATTGTTGCTGCTACTGCCATTACTACTGTTGTTGGAGGATTTCTTTGCCGAGCGTTTCTTCGATCCAAGGCTCGAGCGTAGTAGTGAGGTTTTGAAAAATGCTGGCGACGAAAGGCGCCGGGATGCTTTCGTCGGTGGGATCGTCTTGCTCGGCTCCACACCGTCCGGAACGTCGTCGAACGATGAGGCTGTTCCATTCTTTACCAAGACGCCATTCACCAGATCATTCGGTGTCGTGCCTGATGAGTTCACCGTGGAACCACCGGTCGATCCGGGTACGTACTCATCGTACGATAAATCACTCGCCGTCGGTATGATGAACTCATCGTTATCCTCCAGATATGGCAACTCATCGATACGACCACTGCTTTCCTGCTCGGACGTTGGTTCCCGATCGACACCATTCGTCCGCCAACGCTGCTCCTGCGGTTCGATCATCGATATGGATCGCCTCGTTGCCGACTCGTAGCTCAATCCACCACCACTACTACTACCCGCCAACGGAGTCGAACTGCTGGCAACCGCACCCATCATCGACGGTGCGGACACTTTCCGCTGCTTTTGTTTCGTTTTCTTCCTCTCCAAAGCCACCGGGGGCGATCGCGATAGTTCCCCGTCGTCGATCAGCAGGTTCACGTACGTGCCGCTAATGTTTAGCGCCTCCTCGCTCGGTCTCTTCTTGCGCAACCGTGCCGGTGACATGCCGATCGTCGCGTTCGACGTTTCCGCCGTCGCTATAATGACACCGCTGCTACCAACGTCGACACTACCACCCACCGGCATACCGTCGATCGATTTCCGGCGCAACATTCGACCACGGATCGGTTTAGCGTCCGCACCGACTTGGGCCAACTCGCGATCGATCACGCTTTGTGGCGGGGGAGCCGGTAGCTGCTGCTGGTGGTGAACCACCGTGCGTCTATCCGCTGCCGAATGTTTTTCACCACCCACCAGACGAAGCACTAAGATGAGCAGGATCAGCAACATCAGCACGATCACTAGCATCACAGCCAGGGCGATGTTTCGCCAGTCGGTAACGGTGGCTTGGAATGCGGCCAGATCCACGCGTAACCGTTCGTTCACTTCACGCAGCTTCTGTTCGCTTTCGTGCATGCGCTGGTTCTGATCGTGGATTTCGTGCAGCGTTTTGGCGTACGAGTGTTGCAGCTCTTCCACCTGCTTGCGGTAACGACGGCTCAGCTCTTCCAGATACTGCCCCGAAAGGCTCATGTTGCGTTCGAGAGCCTAAAAGAAAAACAAAAAGGAAGCTAGAAATCTTCTCAAAAGAACTTCACATATACAAAAAAAAAATCCCAAAAAGGAATTAGCTACAGGAATCTCCTAAAGCGAGCTGAACCGCAACGGCTTGACATAATGTTTGGATAGATTGCCAACAAAATACCAACCTTTATTCGGTTTGACAACCGCAAGAACACGCTTTCCGGTTGCACTTTCTGCTGACCCGTTCCCATCCCGGTGGGAATGGTTGCAGCCGGCCCGCTCGGTGTTGCACCGCTTCCGGAAGGAGCCGTACCACCGACCATCAGCATACTTCCATCGTCAATCGTTTCCCAGTGGTGATTGTTGCTATAATCGTCCTTTTCTTTCGCTTCCTGCTGCTGCTGCTCCTGTTCCTTAGACGTTTCAGTAGTTGATGTTACTTCCACTTGCTCCGAATCAATGTGCGCCGGGGGCGAACGTTCGGTAGCGATGTTGTACATATTGACATCCTCTTTGGATTCGACCACACTGCCAGGCACTGTTTGGTCGGTGTCCTCAGACACATCTTCCGGAGGCGATACTTCTTGAGGAACATTTCCTTCCGTTGCGCCACTGTTTTGGGTGGAATGTACAGACGCATCCTGCTGCTGCTGCTGTTGTTGCTCGACATTCGGCTTTTCCAGTCCAGCTGCCAGATCCTCCTGCTGTTGGTGCTGATGGTAGTGCGAATGGTTCTCAACTCCATGCGATTGTTCGGACACTGAAGAGCCCTGATCCACCGTCATTACTTCACCACCACCAATTGCATCGACCGTCGGAGCGGTCGCTAACGCGATCAGCTTCAGATCGAACGCGATCGTGTTGCACAGTCCGGCCACCAGCTCATCAGGCAGCAGATTGAGCACACTGTGGCGCATGTTTAAGCAGCCGTGCGGTAACACCTTCACCGCACCGCCGCTCGACGACCGCGGTAAGTTAAATCCTAGTACGTTGGCACATACAAAATGCTGGGCGAAATCGAACGAACGTTCGATTCGTGGCACCCCTAGTAGACTAGTGAGAAGATTGTGTTTGCAATTCATCAAGAGCTCGAGCCGAGCCCGAAAATGGTCGGTGCAGTTAACGCAACGTATCGTATAAGCTAGTGTAACACAGGAGGACGACGGTGCCGACGGTGGCGTCGGTACGTCCGTCACGGCAACGGGTTCGCCGACGCTCGCGGACGAATCATTACTATCGTTCCCACTTTTACCGAGCGCTTCGGCCGCCTTCTTAACCATGTTCATCACCGCTTCCCCGGCCGTCTTGAGAATGTTGTTCGGGTTCTTGCCACCCTTTCGGACGCTGCCCGTAGTGTCGTCGCGCAGTTTGCCCATCACCTCAGGATCGTTTCCACCTACGGCAAGCAAGCCTTCGTCTCCACCACCAATAGCAGCTTCTTCGTCGGTAAGCTTTCGCTTATCAGCAAGCCCTTTTTTATGCTCCCCTCCGTTCAGCCCATCCAGCACGATCGCTTCCTCTTCGTCGACGTCATCATCATCCTCCGGTGGCAACGGTGTGTTGTCCGTTTCAAACGCCTCAAACTCGGACGTGCCGTACACGCGGAACAGCGAAACCGGACAGAAGTGCTCCTGGTTGTAGTGCGACAGAATCTCCACCCGCACAAACTTCCCGAACAGGTGCGGATGCAGCAGAAAGCTCTGCACGTCCCGCTCGTCCCGCGCCGTAAACTGACCCACGTTCGCCCAGTCGCGCGTCGGAAACCGATTGCTCACCGAAACCGTGAACTCTCTCGGGGAGGAGGAAAACAGCTCAAAGTTTGCCAGCTCGATACGCTCCGCCTGGACCGGTTCGCACAGCTCCACCACGAACCAGATCTTGCTGGTACACGGATTCAACAGATACTCGTCCTTCGGGGCAGTCAGCACGGAGCCGGTGCTTTGCGCCTCCGGATTCGAGGCAATAATCTTCGCGCCGCATTCGGGTGCAGCATAATTTTTCGCCCGCAGCTTCATGGTGCCGCTGCCCGCTTTACTGCCAGCCGGCTTCGTGCCCTTCTTCATGGCGGACGCGTTTACCACTTCGCCCAGCTTCTTCTCCGCCTCGGCCATCTGCTTCTGGGCCCACTCGCTGAACACCGGCATCGGGTTCTCCTCGGTAAGGTTCACCTCGAGCGGCTTCAGTGGCACGCTAACGTCGATCCGTTCTTCGCTCGGTGCTTCGATGGGAGCAGCGGGTGTATCCGGTCTCGTCGGTCCATCGTCCATCGGGGCCATCACCAGTATCGGCTGCCCGTTCTCGTCCGACTGCACCACACTCGATCGATCCAAGCTTTCGGTTTCCGCCGTTCCATTGTTGGGATCTTCGAAGGAGCTGCCACTACCACTTGCACCCAACTGCTCTTGCCGAACGTCATCCGTCAGCGGGACCGCTGATTGTGGCGCGTGAACGTTATTGTGGGATAGATTCTTCAGTGCTTCCGCTAGGTTCTCCTCCAACTTGCTCTCGATATTTTTCAGCTCATTGTGCTGATTGTCCACCAGCGTAATAATCGATGGTGGACCTGGAATGTCTTGTAACCTAAAACGAAAGCAGTAAAACAAACGTAATTAGAACACGATGAAATTCATTTCACAAGGTTTAGCAACATCATAAATCTTAAAAAAAACATTTGGAACTAAGCCATCCCCTCGATCGGAAACGGTCGACTGACAGCAACGTCATCTTCTCTCCTTCTCCCATAATTTCTAATGTCAATAAACTATTTCCCAGACGTAAATGCCACACCTATCCATAACAGTCTCAGTTCAATCGCCCGTATCAGTTGTCTCAACAGATGTCTACATGAAAGATCACACGATCAAATCGTCAGCACAACGTGCAGTGAAGCGACGAAAGACGATTCGAACGAAACCGAAAGCCGTTGGGGTTCCGGATGCACACAAACAGCCCTCGTTACACCTGCTCTCGTACGAGATTACACGCGGATAAGCAACGATCGCCACCAACTACTTCTCCGTCAAGGGTTTTGGGGTCGGTGAGTTGACGCTTTCGGTGTTTACAAGCGAACGGTTTGATAACCTGCTCAAACACTGTCAAGTGTTTAACCTTGACTGTGCGCGTCTCCTCAAACACCGTGCGTTTACGGTTCAAGCACAAACCAACCGTAGGCAGGAGATGCAGATGCGGCGGAACTATTTTTAAATAATCCGCAAACGAAACGAGCGCTTCCTCGTACCATAATTATCGTAACCTGTCAAATGGAGCTCTCTTTCACAGTCTCTCCACGAAGGAGCACCGATTTTCCGGTGTTTACGAGGTGTAAGGAACCTTAAAAAAACAAGAATTATATTTGGAACAATACGTTTGAGCGAAAAAGAGCTCAAAAGAAATGTTGTGTACTACATAGTAAACTAATTCTTTGTTAGAAGTTATAGCAGACCATACAAGGAAGCCGTAAATGTTATTGTTACAGTTGAAGATTACGTTTCATTGCAACAATCACGTTCCAATCACGCTTTATAGTAGCAAGCCACGTCTACAATCTAACGCAGCTCGAGACGACAAATGCACGGGCTCCGTATTTCCTTCAAATTAGACAGCACTTACCCATCGTGGTAGAGGTTGGAGATGGCCACAATCTGTGAGAATAGCGCAACCCAGCAGAAGGTGACCAGCACGGTGAGCTTACGCATTCTTCCGGCCCGTTTCGCGATCGCATCGACCAGTCGCATCGAGAGCTGCCATTTAATGTAGCAAAAGGCGACCAGATACAGATTCACCACCATGTAAACGTCGACCGGCGGTAGCTGGAGCATCCGGTGCGGCACATGGAACGCGGCACACGATCCGGTGCTGAGGTCTGATGAGGGTGATCTAAAGGGCTTGTGAGCAACATAGCCACCAGTGGTGGCACCGTAAGCGGATGTTCACGGCAGGATGTTCTCGATCAAGAGAGCCTCAGTCCCATGCGGAGCGTTTCTTTAACGCTTTGATAAATTAACACTTTTCACCGAACGATCCGCAAAAGCGCCACGGGTTGCTGACGCAGGAAAACACTTAATGGGAACTATTGTCTGTCAGCCAGGAACGGTCGTTGTTTTTATTTATTTATTTTTTTTTACTAGAGCACGACAGCAGGGTAAAATCGAAACCGTGATCCACTTGTGTTACTGGCTCTGGCGTCGTTGTTGTCGGGCACTTTTACTGGAACTGAATTATTAAACAGACAAACAATGATAGCGCTTGTCCCGCAAGACACACGCACACACGTAGTCTCCCACACTTCCCTGACGACTCAGAATGCAAGCGGAACATTTGGTGAATTTTGATACAAACTTTTGCATAACGATGATAAAGGTCCCCAAGTGCGGCGTCGAAACGACACTGAACAACCACCATTAGTAACTAGAGCCATAGAGGCTTTGTCCCGGAACAATTAACACGGCCAAAGTGGATCACTTTAATGATCCGAATTTTGCGCCACCGTCCCCGGGCCATTCCTGGTGGTGTCGAGAGTTTTCGCGCACGAAAAAGGGTACGTGATCCGGAGGAAATACGAGGCAGATGGCAGTCAAATCACACGATGGTGGCCAGGAAGACACGTGAACTATCCCGCCTAGTTAGATTGCACCAATAAAGGGTTCCGAAGTGGAGCAAACAGCACACCTGCTCAATCTCCTAAATAAATCCCTATCTCAAAATCTGGACAGAGCTTCTTTCAAGGTCTCCTCAATCTTAATTGGCAAAGTGAATGTTAAACGTGACAGGCGTGATAGTAACACGACGCTCTCAATCGCCGGATTCCGGAGGGGTTTGGTAAAACAAAAAAAAAACACTCCCGGAAGTAACGTGCCAGGTAAACGTTTCCACCATGTGCACATGAGATGAAACGGATACTTGAAACGCCATATAAAATGATACATTTGAGAGATATTTTAATACCCGTCCTGTCACGCGGTTTGCTAGGGTGGCGATTTCTGACGCAAGATAGTGCGATAGGGTTGGTCTTCCGCAGAGCAACCGTTTCATTGAATTAGGACGTCCGATAAGCAATATCATTATGTATACTTGCATGAGAATGATAATCTAACAATTTTCATATTAAAATGTCTAAAGTTAGATAAAACAAAGGCTGTTTTTCAAATCATTTTACGAATTTTGAACGCATGTTTAAAAGCAAATCATAAAAATTTAACTGAAATATTTGCGGTGTTAGGAAGTGATTCGAAATTATCTGCAACAACAATTTATGTTTTTCTAATTTTTTAAACCATACCAACAACTTTATCACATCGGAAAAGTTCAATTTCTCAATCATATAAATTACTCTCATAGTAATTTATAAATTACTAACATAAATGTAATGGAAGTAATATAAATTGCTTCCAAGCGTTCTTCAAATAAAATCTATAACTTGCTTGATCAATCACTGTGCCATGAGCTGCAATCGACCATTTTGCTCTAAAATTACACAAAAAAACAATTTAGATTATGTCATAAAAAAAGGTTTTAATTACTATTGAGATAATCAGTCTAGAGACAGCGTTCAATTTGTACGCACAATTAAAAGCACTTTAGATTTATCTTTCCGAATCAAACTTTTCTCTGAACGAACAATCCTTCATACTCGCTTGGGTTTGGCAGAATAGCTAAATGTTCATGTTCACGCTCAATTCACCCTCTCAGGCGCGCACAAGGGATTAAGTAACTTGTGGCTTAGACTAACGCCAATTTGCTGGCGGTAGTTTTGAGGAAAAAGAAGCAAAAAGTAAACCGAGCTACAAACCTGGCCCACAGAGCGCGGACTGTTTTTCGGGTGCAATAAATTTATTTTTTGCCTTTTTTCTCGTTTCTAATTGCTCAGTTCGGAAGAGCAGTATATTAATTTCCCACCGGTGGGAGGAAAACGGAATGCTCCAACCGAAACTTCCCACACTTCGATAGCGATAAATGAATCGAAGCGACAGCCAACGAAATAAGCAGCGAGCTACGAAAAGCATCCCGATTTGTCCACGTCATTTGTTGTTTACGGCAGCAGCGCGCCACAATGTCGATGCCTTCCTCCTACACACCACTACCACCACGCCGCCGCCGCCGCCGCTGGCCCTGAAGTCAGCTGAAACGCACACACTAAAGCTCGCACGGCTGATAGGCAAAAAGTCAACGAATGAATTCCGGACGTGTGGCGAAGCGATACGACAATGCAGATCCACAAATTGCGTTTATCATCAACGTCAACGTCAGAGGCAGCAAGAGAAGCGGTGAATTCTTCACTCAAGATTATAAGCGCGCAGTGAGATGACGGTGAAAATTCCCGCCTGCTATGGAGGCTTCGAGAGCACCAAGGAAAGCAAACAACGTGGACCCTTTGCTGATAACGTGGGCCGGCGTCCTCGTGAGCTTTGAAGGTGCTAAAAGTTGTTTATTTTCATTGTTTGGATCATCAATCGCGCGATCAATCGATCGGAAATCGGTCAGCGATTGAGTAATAGAGCTTCGTTCTGAAACGGCGGGAAAGAACCGCAACCGCAAACTGAAACATTTCAAAAATCAGCATCGCAAAATGAAACTCGTTATCAAAGTGCTACCCGCAACCGACTTCATCAGAAATCCTCGCCGCGAGGCGAGACGAACCGAGACGAACGTGAGAGCTGATTAGACTTCCAAAATTTGCTCCCCTTCTGTCTGAGCAGCGTGAAAAACAAATCCCCCATGTGCGACGCAATTGCTTGATCGTCAGGGTCATCTCATCGGAGCGTCGCACACCACCATAATGCCACCGTAATACGATGGGCGCCATTGTGGAGCCGCAGCAACGATCGATAGATCGATTAGTTCTTTACTTCATCCCCCCACTTCGACCGCTCAGTATCAATGCCAAAAGTAAAGGGTCAAGCGCACCTGACACTACCAACGGTAGTGACGGTCCGGAGGTGTCCACCATAGTATTTAGAAATAGAATATGACCGGTGGACAAAGGAATGGGTTAGACATTAAAAATGCAGCAGCAGTAGCCACCGCGCAGCAGTCCGTAGATTAAAGCGCCATTAGGTGTCATTGTAGTCTCGAGGGGATTGGAGATTGGACGCGAGAGAGAATTGATTGGGCTGGTACTTATTCATAACATGTGGACAACCATCAGAATTGCACTAATGCTTGGGACAATTGAAGCGAACCACGAAGAATCTGTTTTGTGGGGACACTGACTCACAAGAAGAACTGCTTTTATTTCTTGTCCTGAGTTTCCGTTACAATTACACCTAAAAAATAACCTACACAAACATGCCACTACTATTGTGCCAGAAAAACAGTTCAGTCTATTAAGTGGTGCTCTAGTTATATATAAACAACAAACACACGGGACCATTGAAGGTTTTGAGAATATCAAACTTTACGATATAGTAAAGACTTTGAGGAGTCATTATTCAAAGGCTCAATTAAACAACGAAATGAGATTTGGAGACTTGGTTTATAGAGAACATGAGAATCCAGGAGTTGAAGCTAACAAAAGATAGGACCGAATTTAGTTGCTTCTTTTTATCCTATCTCGTTTTTACGTATAACAAACTAATCAGAACCTTAAGTAAAACATAACAAAACTCTGGCAGATTCGTTGGAGCAATAAAGCGCTTGTAATTTATATGACAATCTTGCTCCCCTTTCGCAACAACCTTCAACGTCGGACACACCAATGGCACCAAAGTCACCCACCAGCTAGTGAACGGATTGTTCTACCAGCAGCCGGCAGTTTAATTGAAAGTCAACCGAAACGAAACTGTCCAACCAACCAAGCGCTGTGGAAGAACACTGGAACAGTTGTTGCCCACGAACCGGTTTTCCATCGTTCGGTTTCCCAAATGTGGTCATTTCGGTTCGGATACAATACTTTTGCGTGAAATAAAAAATTTTGCATTCCGGAGGTCACGCGGTTCGTTCGCCAACGGGTTGGATCGCATCCCATTAACATTTTTAATCGTGCTCGAATCGATAACCGAATCCGGTCGCCTCGGTTACTTAACAGCAGTTCCACTGCTGACGCCACACCGGCTCAATGGCGAAAGAAAGAGGTTAGATATAGTGTTTTCATTGATAGGCAATTTTGTCATCCGAGGCGAGTGTGTACTGTGCAAGCATAAATCTTTCCCGGCCGGCTTTCACTTTCACCGGCGGCCTTCTCCCTCCCCCATCTGCACCGAAAAAAAAATGCAGTTAATTGGAACGGTTGCATGATGCTGCGTGGCGCTGCTTTCTGCACCCGGACCGGGGGAATAGTTTTTCCGGTTTTTGCGTTCTTCTTGTCTAATGTCCCACGGTTCAGGCGGTCCGCGGCCCGTTTGCAGCAGTGCTGCACCGCATTGCGTCAGTAAAACCAAGCCTTCACGATTCGATCCACGTTTGATAGATTCGCAAACCATGCACATGCACCGAAGAAAACGGAATCGACGCATAAGGAACCGCGAGGTAGCGAGTCAGTGATTGCTTTCTCTCGTAAGTGTTTGCATGGAAAATCTGATACAGGAAACTGTGGTGCGTTTTGCGGGAGGTGTGAAATGGTAAATGGGCCGATAACTCTAGCCCCCTTGGGCATGGCTTTCTCTACAATGTCATAATGGAACACACATCTCGTACGATTCAATGTACCCTTCTCCTGAAAGTCACAAACACATAACCTACAAGTATACAATTTCATAATCTAACACACCGAAAGGGGGCATCAAAGCTGCTCCAATGGCGGACCAGCTCCCACAACTTATGGGCGATGAAGAAACCACTTGGTTTCTTCATCAGTTCCTACGAGTTCATCACCACATCCCACACACTCTTGCACGCCTGCCGCCCTCCTGCTGCTGGTGCCAGAATTAAACGTAAAGGCATTAGTCCTACTTGCACAGTCGCAACGACATGAAAATTCCATTTACTTTGTGGCAGAACGAAAGCCATGTGGAGCGTGTTGTTCTCATTCGCGACGGCACGCCAGTTATCGTTGTCGTCTGGACAAAAACTTCACTGGATTGCGGATCGGTGCTAAGTGGCTGCCACACGATAGCTCAGAAATTTGCCACTGTTTTGACCCATGTGAGCGTGTCCCCGAAAATCATATAAAGAGATGATCAGTTTAACACGGTTTCGGTAGGTAAGTTTCAATTTCTTATTGCTGCTGGTGCACTTTGAATTTGAACTTCCAAACATTTGAAATATAAAGGAAATCAACATAGAATCTATTCCTAGCTAAGGTGAAAAAATAATACAATTCGATTCGATTTTTTAAAGAAAAAAGAAAATCCAAACGTTTTTCATCCATATACACTTTTTTCATCGTTATTAACACAAGAACTGACCACCGAGCATCAAAAGGGCACAGGAGTTTAAGCAACTTTTCCGACCTCATTTCCCCGAGTCAAGACTTGAACCTACGCAGAGGAATATTAGATTACGAGCCGGATGCCTTCACCGTTTGCCATATTGCTTCACCTCTTTTCGGTGACGTTTATTACTCCAATATAAAGCCAACTCCTACACATTGACGTGGACAATAAAAGTGATGCTGTTTTATGCAACTGTTTCCGGGAAATTTAACCAGCATTCCATTATTATTAACAATTTTTAAAATATGAATAAATTTTCTGAAGCAAAACAAGCTGATGTTCCCTACACATCGCTGCACGCTGCATGTTAAGCAACCGTTCAAGCAATTTACTCTCCAACCCACACACAAACAACTAAGCGATGGTGTGCTCCTGGTGTGCTCCGGCAACTCTTTCCCTCGCGTGTGTGTACGCCGCCTTGCGGGACAAGTTTATGCTATGCATCTGTAGTTGTTGTTTTTTTCTCCTCTATTTTATTCCACCATCATTCCCAACAACCATCGGGACGAACCACACGGCTATGCTCGTAGCTTGCCACGCGGGCACCGGGCAAAATGAAGCAGGCACAGTTAGCTTCTCATTTTTCTCCACACGCGATACGCGATGGCAGCCGAAGGGCGTAGAACTCACGGATCACATATCTTAGAAAGGGCATGTTTAACCGATTGGAATGAGAATGGTTACTCTGCAAACACACGCACACCAGAAAGAGTAAAAAAAAACACAAACAAACTCGCGCGCTTGCTAGATTTGTCACAATTATTACTCGAGACGGAGACGCTGTGATAACACCAACCGATATTTAAACGCACACTAGCAACTTCTAGTGCTTAGACGCATGCACTCGCTCAACATTCCTCCGCATTCGACTCCGGATGGGATGAATCACAACACGCACGAATGCTGCACATTGCAATGCAGGCAGCAGAATGATGCACAACCGAAGAGAAAAGCACCGATGCGTTTTCATCCGCTATAAAGACCGCAGCGTTCGAATAATGCTGGCACCGCACAATGTCAATGTCATCACTGACGGACGCGTATGCTCGGGATGCTGTTTTTGGCAGCAGCATCATCATCATCATCACGTTCTCGGTACGGTTTTATGCTTTACGTCGGTGCCACCCTTCTTGGCACGGAACCACTGCAGTAGCCGAGTGGCCGAGCGAACCGTGGTGACATAATATCGACCCGGCGTTTATTTTCGAGATGGAAAGCACAGACCGCCGCACCCTTTTCTACATTGGGCATTGCAGCAAATGCAAACACTCAAATCACGCGATTGCTTCAGTGGGGAAAACAGAAGAAGCGGAGCGATTTAACTTAAAACATCACTTTATAGTAAACTCCATCCGTACAACATTGTACGATTAATAAACACAAACACACACACACGAACACACCTTAATAAAGTGATAAGAAACTCGAGTTTCTACCCAACGCCACCGACGACCATATAACAACGGAAAAAACGCCCCGAGCGAACGAACGGATGAACAACTCAATTGACACTGAAAACCTCCGGCACACAAACCACAAACAAACCACCGCACGAAAACCGCTGATAATTGTGACGATGGCGCCCTCCCCCTCCCCGGTTGAAGTTTCCCTCCCCTTGGGTGAGACGAATCGCGCACTGCACGTTCCAAGGGTGCGAGACATGGAAACACGAGGAATCGCTACTCGCTGCGGCAGCAAACGTCATCACTACACGATGGCTGTCTCTCTCTCTCTCTCTCTCTCGCTCTCTCTCTCTCTCTCTCTCTCTCTCTCGCTTTCAACGTGCTCGGTATGGCAAATTTTTATCGGCCCTTGCTCACTCCTCACTTAGTAGCTCACTCGTGTGCACACAACTACACTCCCGGTACGGACGCAACTACCTACGAACTACTACGGAGGCCACAGTCTCCTAAAATAGTGACGTTTGGTCCGAAATGTTCCGACGCTCCATGTGTGTAGCGTACAGCAACGTCGTTACGATCTAACCGGTTCGCCAAGAGGAAGTACCTTAGATGGACTTTGAAACGCGAGGCTTTGGCATTGTGGGATATTCCTGTATCTACCACGTTGGAGAGCCCCCGTTCCATTGTGAGCCGGAGATGTTTTGAGCAATAGTGTTAGGGAAGTTGGCTACGTAAATCCCTGCGTGTGAGCAACGAGTTCTATTCCACCACCAAGATGGAATACTCCGACAAACTAGCCTATACTTCATGACGAGTGACGGCTTCAAACATTCAACTCCAGACTAAGTAACAAGTTTGAGGGGTATTCTCCACCCAACAAGGACAGGACACCCAACCAAACTGTTGTAAAAACTCCACTTACTTTTATTATGTTATCATCGTAAATCAAATCCCTTCTCACCTCCCACACCCTAGCCCTATTCGTCACGCGACGATGAACATCAGCAAATCGATTCTCCATCCACAACCAATCCACCTACGTCTGTAACTAAGGACGTCACTACCGATTGGAAGATTCAAGAGCCGGTGGGTAGACGGTGGGATCTCTGTCTGTCTACCTATCCGTGACCACCACCTGTCGCAATGAAGACAAACAAAACCGATCATCGGTAGGGAACCACCTCCCGGCGTCCATTAACCTGCCGTGATAGCGCAAACAACCGCTACGCCGGCTGCGGCTGAATGATTGACCTCGAAAACAATTTCCTTACGTTTGGGAGGAAGCTTCGTAAGCGTAGCAATGGGGCGTGACGATGCAGCCACGAGCCACAACATTTCATAACACCGAGAGCCTGTGGTGGTGCTGGGAACAGAAAAAAATTGGTTGATAAAACGAAACGACCCTGAAGCAGGTGTGCCCTGCTCCAGTTTTGCCATATAGTTTCGGCAAGGTCGTGTAGTTAAAGTGTTCTTTTATAAACACGCGCCGCAAGCAAACATTCGCAGGGCGCGAAAACATGCCGGTAAAAGATTCGTTTGTGTCAAGTAGACACTTCAAGAACGAAGAGAGCTAATGCCTCGTATTTACACTTGGCCGGCGGTAGCGGTTTCGCTTTCGTTTCAAATTGGAAGAACATGAAAAAATGTGCTTAAGAACGTTAGGCAATATTATCGATTCGACAAGGAAGCTTCGAACGTTTCGGGGAAAGAATGACACATCTTAACGGAATGCTTATAGCTGTATCAATAATTGCTTATTATTATAATCTGTAAAAAAAAAAAACAATAACGGAAAATGTGTAAATTTGTTAACATTACGCTCCATAGAGGATCCAGAACAGTTTAGCATTCTATGAACCACTTTCGAGTGGAGTAATTGGTAATAGGTCAAACACGTTTTTCAAATCAAGTATAAGATTTATCATACGCAAATTCAAATGAACATGAAACTCATCCTTTACCATACAGTTCACTATTCGCTGGAATATAAAATCATTGCAAAAACGTTGCACAAGCGGCTCAATTGTTATTACATAAACGAAAGTGATCGTCACTAATGGTTCGCTACCAGCAAATCCAGCGCCATAAAAATCTACGAAGCATTACATGGCATGAGCTGCAACAGCACGAAATGAAATTACCACTTAAACCTTTTCTGCCTATTCCATGGAATTTATTTAATTCGAGAGCATTTCTGTAAATAAAAACGAAACGCTAAACCAGACCCCCAACGGCCATTGGTCGCCCGCGAACGAAACAACCGAACGACATCCGAAATTGCTGCCTAGCGTCTTAAATAATTCAGTGCGTGGGTGTTTCTTCTTCGTTTGCTTGATCGTTTACACGTTGCTAGCCGAGGGTGTGGGGTCGACGCAACGCGTTACGGTGGCGCAAGTAAACCACACACATTCCAAGGTCGATTGGATTTTATTTTCCTCTCAGCTCGTACGACGACGCTCGACGTGTCGTGCGCGTTCACTGCACCGTGAAATGCACCTGAGCAGCAGCACGGACGCGTTTTTCAATACACGTTACACTTTCTCGAGTTGTACAACGCATTGGTTCATCTCCGGCATGCGGAAAAATGAGCCGTTTGCATTCCACTTCCTGTAGCCCAATTTTTTTTCTTTAACAAAGGCTAGCACATGCCAACATTCCATACTTTGCGCGGTGCCACCTTTATCACGAGGAAACGGCAGGCGTCTTCGAAATGGTAAGAAACGTTTCTCATACACAAGAAGCCGTACAGTATGAGGAGCGCTGCAAAGGACGTGCACCTTTCGCTATGTACGTGGTCTTGAATAGAAACTATTCACGCGTTCAAAGCACGTGAATGGTGGAGAAAAAAATATAATAACACGTGCAATGAAGCCGACCTTCAGGAACAGGAATTATGAATTGATGGCATTTAAGCAAAGGCATCGCGCGTGAGAGTACCGAAAATAGATCTTATTGCAAATATCACACCGATTCGATTACAGGGTTTTACGTACCGCGGTGTCTACATCTAACCTAGTGCCGCCTAGCAAAATATTATAGCAAAAAAGGTAATAATGCCTTCATATGTTCATGCAATAAAAGGTGCTCATAAATAACTTCACACCAGGAGTATTGAAGAATCGATAACCCTGTACATAGCATCAGTGTCATCACAATGATGGCCACCTCCTTATCAGGCAATGGTGTCTTATCATTTGCGACTTATCAACCCAATTTCTTGGATGTACCGACAACACTTACCCACTGTTCGTAACGCCAACATTTTTGGAGATGGTTTCTAAAAATATCACATCCTTTAAATCCGGCGGTTCGTCCTGCTTCTGTTGCTGATTAGGCTTTTCCGTTAGTATATCCTTCTTGAGCGTGTTCCGGCCCGCCCGTCCTTGAGCTGGTCTCTTCAAGGGTTTCACAACGCTCGACTGTTTGCCTTGGCGTAACGCATCCCGCTCCAGTCGCGCTCGATTTTCGCGTATCGGTAAAACACGCCCTGGCTGGTCCGGCCCACGGGACATCATCTCCTTGAGATGGTGATGTACCGAGCTATCCTCGCGTGATCCGGCATCGTCGTGCTGCTGCAGCTCACCGGTAGCGGTGCTAGGCTTCAGCGTTTCTGAGGCCACTAAGATGAACAGCGTGCAACTGTGCAGAAGGTAGAGAAAGCAAAGCACGATTAAAACACATGCAAAACAGCGGCGCCCGGCTGCGTGGCCATGGTAACCCAGGCACGATAGCAAGTCGCTTCCGCTGGCCCGCGATTGCATCATCGCTGTGGTACCTTCTCGCCCGCGGCGAGGGCAAAGGACGAGGAGGCCATTGACACCTCCGAAGCGGAAACACTCACCTGGAAACGAGCGATACCAGTAACAGCGTGCAGTAGGTGTAGCATAAGCTAGGTTTCATTATTCTACGATCCCAGGACACATCGACAAAGTCGGTCGACTTGAACACAGGACACAGCGGAAAAACAACACCTTCTACGAACGCACACACATGCACGTACACAAACACGCAAACGTAAGTGCACTTTTTCACGAATGGCTTCT
This sequence comes from Anopheles farauti, assembly GCA_000473445.2. Classification (NCBI taxonomy): domain Eukaryota; kingdom Metazoa; phylum Arthropoda; class Insecta; order Diptera; family Culicidae; genus Anopheles; species Anopheles farauti. The sequence goes on from KI915042.1 coordinate 15,279,398, forward strand.
TTTTACTTGGCGCTTTTTGATGTGGAAATTTGTCGTAGAAACAAATTTCCCAACATTCACCACACACGCACACGCTTTTTACTTCTTTCTCGCTCGCTCGCTCTTTCTCTCACACAATCGCGCACACCTAAACGCTAGCGTTGCACTCGTGATAGGGATTACGTGCACTAACACTAATTCGCGGAAAACCGCGACCAATTGCACTACGGGGGAAAACACAAAAAACTTCTCAATCAAACAAGCAAATAGAACAGGAAGGCTAACATTTAACTCGTTTTGTCTACAAAATTACGCCGAGGGAGCCTCAGTTTGCTGTTCTTGCGCGCGGTCGTATGTTTTTTTCTGATTTTTTTGTATGATTTTTTGTTTGACTCTTTCTGAACTGACAGTTCTTCTGACGTGTTACAGGGTTGGCCGACGTCTATCTGTACGATATCATGTAATATATTTTGTTGGCGCGATCTTAGAGCTATTATTGGAATTAGATAAACCTTAAATTAATTTCATTAAGTATTCTGTTTAGAACATTTATTAAGCTTTTGTATAAAAGTTCAAAACGTTATAAATATTTTAGTCAGTAGTGGTTTAGTTTTTTCACTGGGTCGCCCTTTGTTTTGCAAGCTGTCAAAAGAATCAAAACAAAAAAGTTTTCTCTTGCTTACGGTCTTAAAAAACAACATTTTTACTGAAAATCGAGTAATATCTTGAAAAATTTACTCCATACTCTTCTTTGTAATACCGTAATGGGTCAAGTGAAGAGCCAGTTTAGTGAAGACGAACTACAAGACTATGAAGATCTGACCTACTTTACGAAAAAAGAAATCCTGTAGTAAGTATTTCTGAATAATTTCGTAAAACATATTCGGTTCGTTGCTAAACACTTCAATAAATATTCCCATTCCTATTAGTGCGCACAAGAAATTTAAGAATCTAGCCCCTGAAAAGGTTGGCCACAACAAGAATGCGAAGCTGTCGATGAGCAAGGTCCTTGAGTACCCAGAGCTGAAGGCCAATCCATTTGGGGACCGGATCTGCAAGGTGTTTAGCTCCAGTAACGATGGTGATATTACGTTCGAAGATTTTCTCGACATGATGTCTGTATTTTCGGATGCGGCGCCAAAATCGGTGAAAGCAGAACACGCTTTTCGCATTTACGGTTGGTTATTTGCTGGTGTGGAAAAAATACGAATAGGTCGATGATAACAGTCTTTTCCCTGCATCAAGATTTCGATGGAGACGATATGATTGGCCGAAACGATTTGAAGCAAGTGATACAACGGCTGGTGGATTACAATTCCGATCTAGGACACAACGATATTGATCAGCTCATAAATGTAAGTGCAAATGATACATTTTGTATCTGTTTTCCTGCTATATATTACTAATCCGTTATGTGTAATGTAGAACATACTTGAAGAAGCTGATTTGGATGACGATGGAGCCCTGTCGTTTGCGGAATTCGAACACATAATCGATAAGTCGTCTGACTTTATCAAGTGAGTATTCGTGTTTCATTCATTCTTTAGAACAAGCTTTCTTATATACTATTTACGATTATCCTTCCAGCTCATTCCGCATACGACTGTAGACAGCAGATATACTCTCCCACACATCTCATTATACGCATTGCAATCTTTCGAATAATACACTAACGACGACCATATAGTCCAAACTCGTGATGTAAGCTAAGTGTTTAAACGCATAATTTCGTAATAAAAATGTATTTGTATCGTTTTTGAAGATAAGCTGACTTAACCATACATAATTATTTCTGAATGTTATCATGCTGCCTTAAGGTTGCAGATATCCTGGCAGCTTCATTCGCATGAAAATCCAGGTCGTAAAGAACGATACCACAATAAAGATGAAACCCATGGCGATCAGCAATATTTTGTTCAACTTCGGTTTACCTGAGGTGTGCGTTTGGTCCATAATGATAAAGCCGAGCCCACCGATCGTGAACAAGAAGCTGCTGGCTAATCCTTCCATGATGTACTGTCCATTGACACGATACGGCATAAAAGCAACCGGTCGTGAATGTCCATGCTCGTCCGTCGTTGATCCTACGCTTGGCGGTTCAACTATCACATCGTAAATAATACCTTCAATAAACGAAGCAAATGTTATTACCACTAAAACCTCCAATTCAGCACTAACAAGCCGACACCAACCTCCGGTGACCAGGAAGTACGAGAGCAGCACGAAGGAAAATACAGTCATTGCAGAGGGCTGATGCAGCCATGATGGACGTTTTAGTTTCAGGTTTGGTACCTCGAAGAGATAGAACGGAAGGCTGTACAAAGATTCCATTTGTTTTACGGTAAAAAAATTATTTTGTGCAACACACTGCGATTTGTTGATACGGCGATTTTTTATATACGGACTGTGGTTAGCAACATGGACACGGACAGAGAAGTCCCGATGACGTTTCACGAAAATACTCTACACAAAATGTCCGGTCTGCACAGTGCTGAACTGTTTTCGGCAGCAGAGTACCAGTTTTCGGCCACCTTGCATATTTAACAAACAGAAATTTTTTAAAGAAAGTTATAATAAAAATATGTAATGCCTTTTGAAAATCATGCAACTTGTTTACCTTTAAAAAAGACACTTGGTTATTTTTGATTAGCCTGTTTTTTATTTCTCGAAACCTGCAGAAAATGCTCTCCAAACAGCATCCTTAAAAAATGTAAAATCATTGCACAAAAACTCTCAAAAAACTGTTTCGCAAAACATCAATCAAAATTTTGCGAAACTTGTAGTTTAGATAGAAATTATCATTTTCTAAGCAACACATAGGCTAAAAACATTTATCCATTACATTATATTTTAATGTCTCAGATTTCTGTCGGAAACCCCATAAAACTGTATAAATTCATTAAAATATTTCAAATTTTGGCCTACACGATACGATCGTTTTTTCATAGAGCCCTTAAAGTAGTTGACTATTTACAATAAACACTCCATCTATTCACTAAACTTCAAAACATACAAGAAAAGGTAGGAAATAATCCACATTTACCGAATATATGAAATCTTATATTTATTTTAATCTTAAGTTATATCACCAAAAATCTTAAATACTGTCATACTTCACGTATGCTGAAATTATCAGCCCGACTGTATTAGAATTACACATACCAGTCAGAATAAGAGGAAGAAGAAGTGACACAACAGAATCAGTTAACAGTTGGAAGAAGAAGAAGAAGAAGGGCAGTCAGAGGAAGCGACGGAGAAAAAAAAACACACACATCACCCGTGTGCGCGTAGGTCGTGTTTCGTTCTAGTTTTTCTCCAAAATCGCGTTTTCAAAGGCTTCCTTAGTTTTCTTCGACGACCATACTGGCGGAGCACGCACACGGAACACGACTTCCATAAACGGGTGAGGCAGCAACAGCACCGACCGTCCAGTGCAGTGGCGGAATCGATGACCCGAGGGCTGTCCGTGGAGAGGAACCTAGCCTTAGCTGGACCAACAATTCGTGTTGCATCTAAATTTCCACGTTTTCTGTACGGCGGCGTGTGCGTCCGCGGAGAAGAAGCGGAATAGATAGCTCCAGGCCGTAGCAAACCCGTGTCCTATGGACTCCGGAGTCGATCAACTCGATGCTACCAACTCGAATCGGTAGTCAAACGTGAGTTTCATTCCTTTTGGTTTTCCAGGTCTCTGTTTTCTTTGCTTCTGAGCGCGGGGGAATGTTCGCTCCGGACCACGGAGTGTGGGTTCTTTTTGCCATCCGGAAGCGGTAGCGCATGTCGTAACCTCGGATTGTCGTAATGCGTCCAGACGTCAATTTAGACAGCGCGTCAGGCGCCACCGAAATCGAAGTAACGACGAACGTAGTTAGTTAAACGAGCAGCCATCATTACGGTGTGTGGCGGTGTGTGCCCGTGGTTGAACGTCAATAGCACAAACACACAAACACACACACACGTACAAGCTGATCCAATCACTACTCAGAGCGTTTCGTCCGCCATCATAACCTCATGGGGTTCGGTGTATTGAAATGAAATGCGCTCCTTCTCAAAATCGGATAAGCACCACGCACAGGGATTCGGTATGTGTAAGAGGTGGGACAAGAAGTGTTTTTTTTTAACACAACAAAGGAAACTTGCTTCGACAAATCGGTGTGCCTGTTGTGAATTGGTGTTGGTGTGGTTGAGAGATAATGGTGTGTGAAATACGCAATCAGCAAGGCGAAAAGCAGAATAGTGTACGAGTGTGCGTGTCCATGTTTGAGGAGAGTGAAGTAGTCACCAATACTCATGTACAGTGTATGGCATCGTTGGGCTGTTCGTGGTGCGAGTTTACATATGCGTGCGCGCCATACAGTGTTGCCAGGCGTTGCTCTCTACACGTCTGTCAATCGTGTGTCGTCAACGTATGTGTGTGCATGTGTGCGAATGAAGTGTGAATAGGAGGCAAACATTCAGTACCCCTCTTTGCCAGGCCTGTAACAAGAGCGAGAACGTAAGCACGCACACACTGTGTCGTTCGTGCATGTGTGTGTGTCTGGTAGCACGATATGAGCAGAAGTCAGCCAGTCACCAGCAGCTAGAGTACCAAGAACTGACCTGCCAACCTAACGCACACGCAGAGCGCGTACAGGGGAGTCATCGTCACTTCGCGAAGCGCACGTTTTTACCCCGGATTTTTCGGTTCTTTTGCTTCCTTGTGTTTCGGCGTGCGTGTCTCTTGCGTGTGGTGTCGTAGTGGCCCGTGTGCGACGAACGTAAAGATGGTGGCCAATCTCGTGCGTCTAGCGCTAGAGTTCGTTTACTGCTGCTACTGCTAGTTGGTAAGGCAAAAATACGGAAGTGGTACGTGATTATTTCGTACGCAGGCGAGCACGACAAGGTCTACTAGATCCGAGACCGTGTTTGCTGACTATGTGCTTCTCCTGCAGGTAGCCGACCAACAGGGTCAGCAGCACCAGCAACAAAATGACTGCGAAACAACACCGTTCCACGCGGAACAAGTGTGCTGGACGCATTACAAGTTCCTTTGTGATATTGGTTTTGTCGTGTGTGGAATGTGTGAAAAATCCGTGTGTGGCCCAGCCTCCTGCGATCCCAAGTCAGTGCGCGTGATTGTACCAGGATGACGGAAACTATTGCGTATAGAAATGTGCTGGAATTTGGGAAGGATTCTGAACTGATAATCGTTTTCCCTCGCTCTAGTGGCTATGAATCACGCAGTAAAGCCCACAATGTCACCCACCTAGTGCTGCTGTAGCCAGGTGCACTTGTCGGACATCTTCCCGTGCGCGGAGCAACTTCCTAGCTTTTGTTTTACTGGAAATGTCTTTCAGGTCTTTCTGTTTTTCTGTTCTGATATTTTCCCCGGGCGCGCTGGTGGAACCTTTTGCAGATGCTTCGCCACATAATGCACAAAAGGAAGCCCAACTATGCTTCATTTCCGGGTGGAGGTGGTGTAGCTGATATGATGTGGCACACAACACTGTGGAGGAGAGGAGCTCTATCCGTTTGTTTTTGCAGGTGAAGCTGTGATTCCGAGTCCAGAGGGGCAAAACGAACGGACACAGGGAGGGGAACCGCATGCAGTAACGGCGGCTTAGGACGGTGGCAGCACAAAGCTGCAAGCGAACATATCAATTGCTTCCTCTGAACCGTAACCAAGCAACACACATCGTGAGTTTTGCCATTACTGGGCTACCTACGGATGCGATGGTGTTTTTTGGGCACCTCTTTCTCTCTCCCGAGTGTCATGTTTCACGAGGCAACAGCAGCAGCAGCACTAGCATATTGATTCGTCTTCATTCCGAATATCTTCGAATGAATCATCCCGTTTTGAAATGTTCGTAGTCTTATTTTGCGAATGCTAATGACAATCGCATTTGAGGCTTTGTGATGGTCCAATTGTGTAGGATTATATGGTTTTTTGTTCATTTAAGGACGATTGGTAAAGTGATTTTATACTGGCAAGTACTATCTAGCTAATTTTACTTAAGTGTCATGCTTTCTTGATTTAAAAACACCATTTTTTCGTGTTTAAGCTTTTTCTTTCCAAACATTGAAACGTGGAATGTATCATAGTAATAGTTCGCTAAGAAGAAACATAAAAAGAGACTAATACGAATTGTACGAAATATTTAATTTCTCCATAAGGCATTGGTCGCAGGCGCCCATTTATTATCGGTTTGATATGGAACCAAGATAAACGATATTTCAAAACATCCACGGCAGCTCTAAAACGTCAAACAAAGGCAACTGCTGCTGCGATTGATCCGACGAAGCGAGATTAGTCCAGTTCGCATAAACGTGCGACGCACTTTTTGCATACTTTATTCCATTATTTGTTGCACACACACACACACACCGCACTATGTAAGAACATGTGCAACTGGCACCGTATGGGCTTGTGAAATTCACTCTCCGTGTTTCCTTGAGATACACCAAACATTGGTTTGTTATTGTGTTTCTCGAGAGTACTATGATGCTGGGCGGGGTGGTGGGGTACAAGGCAGACGATTCTTTAATTCACCTACTCACAAAGAAGGTGGTGGCTTTGTCCCACCCTCCCACAGACACCCCTTGAGGTCACAAGAAATGCTGCAGGATGGAGAGCAACGTGTAGAAGTGTAACAACCAATCTTGGTTGAGGCGCTGCACAAAGTGTAGCGGCTACAACGTAGGTGAGAGTTGGGGGCGCATATCATTCCATTCTCGTGTCGCAAATGTGTGCTGCTTCTCAAGGTGAAGAAAAACTAACCGACCGAGTGTGTCTCCCCCGCTGGGACGGTGCGCTTGGGGCGGTGTGGAGATGCATACTATTTCGCGCACGTGTGTGGTGTAAAATGCTCTGCAAATGCTCTCGCGAAGAGATGTTGCTGGTGGTGCAGACAGTGGAGCAGACTGCTGCTGCGGGTGGTGAGAGAGCACGCACGAAGCGTTTGAAAATCGCACAAATCGCACCAGCATGTATCACCTTGTGGGGTAGATTCGGAAGCCAAGGGGGAGAGAGAGAGATAGAAAAATGCTCAAATCAGTTTCCACTGCAATTATTCAAATTTTCATGCGAGGTTGTACGTGTAGTTCAATCGTTGTCCAGCTCGTAATAAGAGTAGTATTCTGTTATGTGTACTTCAACTGTTAATATGTTTTTTTTTTGTGTCTGTCAGTTCAAGTTATCAAAAATTGGTTCACAAAAAGAAAATAATTCAAGATTCAACCATTCAAGCAATCCTATTTAATTTGATCAAATTCTTTAAGAAGCCAAACGGTTCTAAGGAAAATGCAGAATTATGGCTTGTTAAATTGGAGGTTGTGTTTAATTTTTTGTTCTGTCCCGTACTGATGAAAAATGTCAATCGTAAATTCCTGTTTTCTTGACAATTTGCCATAAAAAATCGTTACTATGGAAACGAAAACAAAAGCTGAGCAGAATCCTACAATTCTTTTTGATTTATGTTAATATATGTAGTACGCTGTGTAACTAGCGAGCACGTAATTTTTCTTACTAATTTTATTTAATTCCTCTTTCTTTACGCACCGCAAATTGTGTTTCGGTTGCAATTTTCAACGCAGGCGTGAACCGTCCATCCTGTCTGTGAGTCGAACGGCGTCCGGCGGCCAGTGCATCCAGCAGGAAGGCAACGAGCGGTGGAAGGTGGTGGTCGGCAGAACACGGACGAGCTAGGAGTGTGCTGCAAACCGCTGCAACGGAGCAGAAAACCTGCAAGGAAAGTGGACAAACGTCCAAAGGCGGACGCCGGCCACACCACTGAGAAAAAGGGACACAACACGCAAGTCGCTAGCGGCTTAACTCACGGAGAGGAGAAACGTCTTAAACACTCCTAAAAACACACACACACAAATACACGCTTACGTGCAAACGTGACATCAGGATGGAACTGCGCGTAGGAAACAAGTACCGGCTGGGGCGCAAAATCGGTTCCGGCTCGTTCGGCGATATCTACCTCGGCACGAACATCTCGACCAACGAGGAGGTCGCGATTAAGCTCGAGTGCATCAAGACGAAGCACCCGCAGCTGCACATCGAGAGCAAGTTCTACAAGATGCTGCAGGGTGCGGTCGGCATCCCGACGATCAAGTGGTGCGGCTCGGAAGGCGACTACAACGTGATGGTGATGGAGCTGCTCGGCCCATCGCTGGAGGACCTGTTCAACTTCTGCTCGCGCCGGTTCACGCTCAAGACGGTGCTGCTGCTCGCCGACCAGATGATCTCGCGCATCGACTTCATCCACTCGCGCAGCTTCATCCACCGCGACATCAAGCCGGACAACTTTCTGATGGGCCTCGGCAAGAAGGGCAACCTCGTGTACATCATCGACTTTGGGCTGGCGAAAAAGTACAAGGACTCGCGCAGCATGTCGCACATACCGTACCGGGAAAACAAGAACCTCACCGGCACGGCTCGGTACGCGTCGATCAACACACATCTCGGCATCGAACAGTCGCGGCGCGACGACCTGGAGTCGCTCGGGTACGTGCTGATGTACTTCAATCTCGGCACGCTGCCCTGGCAGGGACTGAAGGCGGCGAACAAGCGCCAGAAGTACGAGCGCATCTCGGAGAAGAAGCTGTCGACACCGATCGAGGATCTGTGCAAGGGCTTCCCGCGTGAGTTTAGCCTGTACCTCGCGTACTGCCGGCACATGGACTTCATCCAGCGGCCAGACTACTGCTACCTGCGCAAGCTCTTCCGCTCGCTGTTCCACCGGCAAGGATTCGTGTATGACTACGTGTTCGACTGGAACATGCTGAAGTTTGGCCGCCCAAATCTGAACGCGTTCACGAGTATGAAGCGTGGCCAGAGCCGGACACCGAGCGCAACACAGAACGAACAGCAGCAACAGCAACAGCAGCAGCAACAGCAACAACAGCAGAAGCAACTCACGAACACAACTTCCGTGACGACACCGTCTAAAGGAGGTGCTGGTGGGGTCGTTGTAGCGGGCGGTGGAGGCGTCGTAAACAATGCCAACAACGTGAACAGCAGCAGTGGCGGTGGTGGTGGTGTCATCGTCGGTGGGGCAGCGATCGTTAGCAGTCAGCAGCAGCAGCAGCAGCAGCAACAGCAACAGGTTGTGGGTGGTAACAATGCTGCCGCAGCCGCCGCGGTCGCTGCGGTAGCGGCTGCAGACAAGAACAAGGAAATGTCACCCCAGACGCGTCATCTCTTGCAGCATTTCATCCGGTCCGAGCTACAGAAGGGGCAACCGCCCGGTGGAAGCGTACAGCAGCAGCAGCAGCAACAGCAGCAACAGGTACCTTCCGGTATGGTGATGGGACCACAGACGGTGATGGGTGGTGGTGGACAACCGTCCGCGCACAGCAACAGCATCAACAACAACAGTGGCAACGATCCGAACGTTGATCCAGCAGCTGCTTCCTTCTCCCGCCACGACACACCCGAGCGCCGTTCGTCAATCCGTCTGCGCGGGCAAAACATGGACGCACGGAATGCGGAATAATATTAGATTTTTCTTTAATTTCTCTGCAAAAGTACGTCTCCGTTTTATGCCCCCTCTCCCCCCTTTTTTTTCCTGTGTGCCCTACAACGCCCTCACCACGCTCCCTCCCACACGCGCAACCACACACCACAGCCCATAAACCGAAATCATCATCATCGCATCCGCCGGCAAATGGTGTTGCATTGATTGTTTTGTTGTTATTGTGTGCACCGTACACAAAAAGTTCCTTTATGTTTACTTTCCTGGTAGGTTCTCTGAACGCCTTATTAAGTTTCTTCCCTCTACGGCAATAGAACAGTGGGTCGACGTGTGGTCAGTTTCTTGTTTATTTTTATGCTGACTAATTTCTAATTATTTCATAGTTTCGAATTAAAAAAGAGAGAGAAAGGGAGAGAGAGAGAGAGAGAGAGAGAGAGAGAGAGAGTCGAGAAAACATTGTGTGAGAACAGTGTGCGGGGCATAAAGGGCGCAATGCCGCATATGCGCAATGCCTCTCGGTCCCAGCGCCTGGGACCTTTACAAAAGTTAGGTAAAGCTAAACTCTAATCGGGAATAGGTCTAGTTTAAATCCTAGCACGGATGCAACCGAAGATAGAGACAGACGAGCTTCCCCCGCAGGAAGGAAGCAAATGTGGTGGTAGCAGAGCAAAGTGCGTAAATAAAAATCGTTCGCCAATGTGAAACTAGACGCAATTCTTCAACGGCGCCGAAAGCGCAGAACGTGTGGAATGGAGTAAACTTTTGTGAATTACTAGTTTTGTTTTTACAACGGTACGTAGAAAGGGAGGATATATTAGGCGTGAAGTTCCTCTCGCCAGGATTTTGTTTTTGGGAATACGTACACTCTGAAGAATAGAAGAATAGAAGAACGCTGTCAAATTAATAGTGACAACCTTGTTTTTTCTTAACCTTTTGCAAACAAAAAAAACACCTTTTTATTAGTCCTATCATGATCAGACCAATCAGATCCGTGAGTAGAATAGGTGTGAGGAGGTTGGATAATTTGCGATTTCGGCAAATTTGTGCCAATCGTCGTAGTTTTCTTTTGTCACTCGAAGTAAAAGCAAAATCCTGTGGTGTCTTGGATGATGCATGATGCACGACGGTCTCACCACACGAGCTTGCTTGTGAGTGCGTGTTTGTTTGTTGTGTTATGATTTAGTTTTTGATATCCTTTGGTGAGTTTTAGTGAGATGCGTTTAATCAATTATCAATCAATTATCGGTATGACTTAAAGCTGTGTGGTGGAGTTGTTCCGATCAGTTGTTTCTATTTCCAATGGTCAGTGGACGGAATAACGTATTATGGGGGGCAAAAAGGGTGAGAGCTTTAGAACTCGCTTCGAAAGCGCTTTTGTATAGCTGAGTTTTGCCGAAGTTGAAGTTGGGTAGCTAAACAAGTGGAAGCTAGACAAATGGCGTAGCGGACGGACGCTGTACGGATTAAAAGTAATGTTAAAATGAATTTATAATGCCACCAGCCAGGCGGCACGCTTACCCATCCCGGTTCTCTCTGACACGCAACATGTTGCCAGAAGTAAAGGCCAGGAAGAGAGAGAAAGAGAAAGGAGAAAACATTTACGTCGTGTTTGTGCTTGTGTCCATACGAAACGTGATAGGAACTGAAGGATGCAAACACTAATGGCGACCAATGGCTAACAGTAAAAGCCTACTGCGTTCGTTTCACAAACCACACATACTTCTCGAAAAGTAACTGTAAAACCGTAGAAGAAAGAGGGGAATGTGTAAGCTAGATATCGGGCGTGGAGGAGTGGGGGGGGGGGAGGGGAGGATGGGAAACCAACAAGCAGTAGCTTACAACGAGAAATGATCGTTTTACGCTCGAGAAAGTGAGAGAGAAAGAGGGATGATGGCAAAGTTTGGCCAAGAGATACTGCTTTAAAATTGATTCATCTCTCCTTTCATCTTCAATGTAACGAATGTTTGAATATGAATAACAAAACACTGATACTAACGGAACCACAAAACCACATACACATAGAGCGAATGCCGCAGCAGAAGTGGCAGGACGAGCATGATGGGGGCGAATGAAATTGTAAAAATAACTACAAAACGGATAATGAAATTAACTAAAACTAACTTTATCCCGCGCTAGCGTTAATACAACAACAAAAACTAGGACAGTACTGAATATTCTACTAACTAAAAAAAAAACAAACGAATGCAGAAGAAGGAGAAAGAAGGAACCGCACTCTGTGTATCGGAATACAATTTTGCCAGACCCGAAAGCAGCAAGATAACACAGTTTACACACACTTATACATATATACATATAAATATATAGATATATAGAATTACAGAAGGAGAACAGGTGGCCGAAGGGGGGAATGGGGCAGTGAGTGGCATGAACATGCAACGAAGCAAATTACACACGTTTTTTTGTGTCACACATGGGAATGGGGCATGATCACATGAAAGAGGGGCGAGGAGGGCGCGCTCCGACCGATCAAGCGGTGATGAAGAAAATGCGAGGAATGTTTAGAAACTAGAGGAGCAAAAGTAGTGTGCGGAGTAATGAAATTAGTAAAGGAAGGAAGCAGAAAGCAGCAGATGATAAAGAGATAGTGACGGAGGAAGATTACTGAAAACATGGTCAAATGTTGGTGGACGCAAGAAGAGGAAAAGGTGTGTGTGGGATGATAACTAGAAAGAGAGAAAAAACAAGTAACAAACACAAAAAACACGTAAAAAGAAACAGCATAATTGTGTGATCGAGATCGGGTGAATGTGCAATTGGTGCGTTGTCCTCAGTGTGCATGCGTGGCCGATATATGGATGAATGTGATTTTGCCGTAAAATTATAATGGACACTCAAAAACACACAAAACACACACACACACACATACACTGATGAGGGAAAGAAAAAAGAATGGATTAAGTGTAGCGGAAGTGGAGTTGAGCGAGAAGGGATAAGAGAATGGGTGATTGCGGAGGGAACGGTAACGACATTTAAGAATATTTAGTAATTAGTAAACATCGTGGAAAACAAAAAACAGGCTCACCCCTCACACACACATACACCTGCGAGTGGCGAGTTCTCACGCATATGTGTATGTGTGCGTGTGGCGTGTGTGCATTTATTGTGCGCTTTTGTGTGCAATAAGAAACAACACAACAACAAAAAAACAATATGGAATGTGGATATGAATACAATAGAAGGAGGCGAGATCAGACACGATCTCAACTTCGCGGCTTGGAATGGGGCGATACGATAACGGTCCCGGGGGTATGTGTGTGTTTGTGTGTACGTATGGACAGAATGTGGTATAGAAAGGTGTTCTAGTAGCACGATGAAAGGAGGATAAAGAGAATACACAACCAAACGCATACACACACCTCTGGTGGCTCGGTTTATCTAGCATTTGGATATGATGGTCATCCTAGTCCGGACGGATCTTCAGCTCCGGAAGGACTTGGAAAAGAATGGGCATGGAAAGCATCGCATGGCCGATGCGTGGATGTAAGGAAAACAGAATGAAGTTTCGCTAAATCGATTGAAGAGAATAAATCATGTAAAACAAATAAGTTTGTACGTGTGGTTAGTTTTTTTTTTTGTGTTTCTGTTCTGTTCCTCCGATTCACTATCACAGGCTGGCACGTTATTCCAAATCATTCTCCTGATATTTACTACACCTGGACCCACGTAAACCTAAACAATTGCATAATTTCTTAATTGATCCATCTCTCTTTTCTCATTAAATCAAGGAATCTAAGATTAAGGGTAAAACTTTGTGTTTATATTCATTAAGGTTAGGAATCCATCGGCGTGGATTGTAAATAGTCCACTATCACCATTCGCTGTAAGAACCATGTAAAACTTTTTCCAATCTCCCGTCTCCGTTGGGCACGATTTGACTAACAAATCCAAACTGTTTGCATTTCGCTATCGCCTCCTATCAGGCAGTCCGGATCGCAAACAAACACGACGCATGCCAAGGCTCATGGTCGACCACCTAGATTCCGGAGAGACTCCTACGGTATAAACAATTACCAAGACAAGCGACGATGCTTCCAGAAGAATGTTATCTTTCCTGTTTAGCCGGCAGGAAAACGGCAGCTCACTATCTTCGCTTTGATTCATAAGACGTTCATTTGGCATTTGCGACGGACGATTGGGAATATTTATAGTAAAGATGACGGACAGTGTAAAGGAACGATTTGGTGCGAGTTGATTCCAATAATAATAATGATACCCAGATTTATGTACAAATGTATATTTATTTCGTTAGGAAGAAGCCTTTGATTATGGAAATGTTGAATGAATTTAAAGAACATACTTAGAGGACGAAAGGTACTTGTTGTACCCCAAACCGTATCCACCGTAATTCAACAGACCATCTTCAATGACGTTGGTGGCAACAACGGGAGTGACCAGCTTGTTGTATCCCAGACCGTATCCATTTGCAAGGCCTGGAGCTGTGAGCTTGTTGTATCCCAGATCATAGCTGCGATCAATTACTTTGGTGGTAACAACGGGAGCGACCAGCTGGTTGTACTCCAGACCATAACTGTTGTCGATGATTTTGGTGGTTGGGACTGGAGAAATCGTACTATATTCCGCCACTTGTTTCACAGCCGGTTGCGATCCATACCATGACGATGGATAGGAGTACTTGTCCACGACCGCCGATACGGGGTACGAAGCTAGCGGCAGACCATATCCATAGCCCTGGTAGGAGAGAACATTATCGTGGGTAAGGTACGATGCCTCTGAAGCACCAACAAACGCCAGAGTCAGAATTGTGATGAAAAACTGGAAACGTAAAAAGATGTGTATATAGTTGGACCATTTTCAAATACCTCCAAATCATTACCTTCATTTTGGTACGATACCGTGCTAATTGTTGATTGTGTTGAAGTATGAACGAATTCTGTTTTGATATCGTCGCCGTATACATCTTTTATAGTTCCACCTTCCGGAAGCGTAAAGCGAAAGGAAAAACTTGTCTTCTTTGCACCAAGGACTTGGTGCAGAAATAGGTGACGATTGGATTCGATTCCCTATAAAAGCGTACGATCCTCGGTTCAAACGATCACAGTTCGCTTGCCGCTTTTCGCGATCAAATCGAATCAACCGAAGCACTCAAGTGTGAAAATGAAGGTAAGCTACATCGCAAAGTGTGTGATTGTTTAATTGATGTGACAAATGTTTGGTGTACTATGCAGGGTTTTATCGCATTCGCCGTGCTGGCTCTGGCCACTGTCTCCAATGGATCGTATCTGCCAGCCGTGCAGTCAGTTCTTCCGTACTCCTACAACTCGGCACTGTATGGACTGAACGCATACGATGGCCTCGGCCATTACTCGTCCCTCGCCGGGTTAGGTTACTCGTCTGTTTTGGACCATGGACTTTATTATCCGTATTCGGCTGCTCTTCCATACTCTGCTTATAGCAACGGACTGTATGGAGGATATTACGGATCGAAGTATGCCCCGACTG